>JAQQSV010001638.1:0-26190 GCA_028646515.1 Pseudochirops corinnae
CGAGCTGACTTTAGTGGGAAGTATCCTTGTGTGCGTTTTGGAGTTCTAGGATTGGTTTAGTGTCCTATTTTACGGGTATTTTGGGGTGGCTATGTGAGAGCTGCGATATGTTGCTGCTCCTATGCCGCCATCTTGGCTCCGCCCCCTGTGTAGATTTTATAAACTCGCAAAACCTCAGCCTAGGAGCAACTAGACCCATGGAAGGTCCTATACCCAGTCCTAGTTTGGGGTACAACCAGGAAAAATATTTCAGGTAGAAATGAAAGACAAACTCATAGAGAATGTTGATGGTCAAGTAGGGTCACAGAATTTAGAGCTGGAAGGAATATTAGATATCATGTATTTCAATGTTTCCTCATTTTTCAGATGGGACAAGTGAGGAATTGAGGTGACTTTTCCAAGGTCACTCAAGGAGTAAGCATAAAATTCAGCTCCTCTGGCTCTAAGTTCAGAGTGGTAGCAACCAGAGCTATCTCTCCTTATTCAATTAAGATTTGTGCTAGTAGATAAAAAAGGGGTGAAGAAATTTCATGGCTATAAATCTGTACTGCTCTCTTCAGATATGTTTTTGAAGTTTAAAAGAATAATAATAAAAAATGGAGCGAGAAAGTCCCTCTGGGGAGTTTGGCTCTGACAAAAAGTGAAATTGTGAAATTCAGAGTAGCTAAAGAAGTGAGTCATTGCTGATGAAGCTAGAAACACACTTACCCTCTATTATGTCACCTAGAGTAATATTTTTGGGCTCCCATCCAGGTTGCTCTGGCTCCTGTTCTTCCTTTCCCTCTGTTCAACTCAATTTCCTATGAAATTGCACCCCTCCAACATGATCTTGTTTCATTTAATGTCACACACATTCTAATGGGTATTAAACAAAGTATGCCTCTATTCAGAAGAAAGTTGAAGTAATCTATAGACAAGTTTGGGAAAAGAGTAAGTAAGAGAAAGAATGAGAGAGAAGTAGATTAGTAGCTGTGATAAGCTATTAAATCTGACTCCTATTTATAATGACTCCCTGTTCCTACATCCATCCAAAGAAATACAATCAAATCCTACTTTCTAGAGAGTTGGCCTCAAACTTTGGAAGCTCTGGGTTCAAGTTCTGCCTTTGATACATACTGACTGTGTGACTGTAGGCAAATCTCAGTGTTCTAGGCCAGTGATGCTACTCAATTAGCAAAAAGGGCCATGAAACCATATGTAAGCTTCCCTATTGGCTGCATGTTGACTTAAAAAATTACACACATATATATTGCTTCTTTTATTAATACATCAACATATTACAATCATATGTACTCTATATTTTAATCTCATTTGTGTTGCACTTGGGAGCATTGTGGTCTACGTGAAACCCAGGGGATTTGTGTTTGATAATTTGGCTCTAGAAAACTCTCTAAGTTTAAAATTTACAGAGAAGTGCCAACTTGCATGAGTAGAGGACATTTTCTCACATGAGAGTTCTTTATATTGATGAAATAAGAAGACTGATCTTTATCCTTATTTGCCAAAGGCTTAATGAATTCTTTGTTCCTAGAAAAGTTAGAGTCCTTGGTTAGGGAGGAAATAAGGAGGTTTTGGTTCATTGTTCAAGCTGTATAGTATTAGTCTTGTTGATCTTGTTCTCAGTATGTTTCCTGGTTTTAGCATCTTCACTCTGACTTTGCTATGACAAGGTTGTTTTCTCTCACCTCCCAGCCTATTCAAGTAGGGGATCTTCACCATTTTCTTTGTGCCAAAGGCCCTCTCTTGATGCCTTCTCTTCTACTGTGGTTTCTATGACAGAGGACCTGGCTGTGATCACACTAGAAATCTTTTGAACTGAATCCTTATGCTATTCCCCATGCTTATAGTATTCCAGAACAATCAATTACCACTAAATATGTTGCTTATCAAGTCATTGTCCAAACATTCTCTTGTTGAGAATTAATTTTCATGTGGTTGGAGCAGGTTTACACAAGACTGGGGAATAAGAAAGTCTACTTTTCTCTAACTTTAAATTGATTTTTTTCTATAATATTCTAGTGTAGGGAAAGAAAGTTGAAGGGATTAGGGGCATGATTATAAGATAGTTTGAAGCATCACCTAAATCCAGGTATAGGAGATGAGCAATAGGTAGATGAGGGAAACATTAAGCCATCAATGGCATGGGAGAGAGGTGGGGAAAGTGGGCATAGAACTAATGTGATAGCCAGAAGTAATATATCATATAGATAAATAGTCTGTTGAGAGGCAGAAATCTGGATGCTGCTAGAATAAGAATAAACTAAGGTATTTTTTTCTTTTTTATTAAATGAAACTGAGCTCTGTAATCTGAAGCAACACTTTAGTCACTGGGAGCAAGGCATAAGTCACTGGGAAGGACTGTGCACGTAAGAAACGACTTGAAGTTTCTTGAAAACATATGCTAGTTAGCCTGGAAAAATCAGAGTAAGATAATCAGTTATACAAGGAGAATTAAAAAGAAAACATTAACTTGGTCCAGAAATTATATTGATTTTTTCGAATCATTAATTTGTATTAAAATTGACTATAATAGTACTAGGTTTTAGCTGTTGAGGAAGACAGCAAAGAACATCTGGACAGATGTGGTCACATAATAGGATTTGGAACTTGAGAGGTAGGTGGGAAGTTTCTTCCACTAGGAAAAAAGGTGATAGGGAATTAAGTTCCTAGCAGAGGTGTGGAATCTGTGGCCTGAAGGCCACATGTGGCCCTCTAGGCCCTCAAGTACAGCCCTCTGACTGAATCCAAACTTCAGAAGTACATAGAGTAATTACATAGAGTAATATTGTTGGGTTCCCATCCAGGTAGCTCTGACTCCTGTTCTTCCTTTCCTTCTGTTCAACTTTAGAAGTTTGGATTCAGTCAAAAGGCCCTACTTGAGGACCTAGAGGGCCACGTGTGGTCTTCAGGCCACAGGTTCCCCAATCCTGTTAGAAGATCAGATATATGATTATTAGGCCAAGTTTGTTGGACCAGTCATCATTGTAGTAATACCACCATTTTAGAGAAAATTAACTTGGAAAAACTTTAGAACTCAGATGAATGTAATGATAAACCATCAGTATAGAAGAACAAAGACAAAACATGCTGCTCAACTATGGATAGAGGTGATAAACTTAAAATGCTGAAAGATACAAGAACTTTTGCAGACATGGTTAGCCAGGGATTTTTTGTTGTTGTTGTTGTTGGAACTTACAGCCATATATTGACGGCTTTATTATTAATTATTTTTATTTACTCAGGCTTTGAGGAAGTCAAAGGAACAGATCAACTAAAGTGCTTGCTAATTGGAAAATGTGAAAATGCAAAGTTTAAAAAAAGAGAAAAAATAAAAATAAAGGAGACAGAACTTCAGAAAGATTTGACAGACTAGAGGACAGGGTTACAAATACTTAGGCTGCCCTATTCTCAATTCAGAGTTTTAACCTCAATCTAATTTGCAGAATATTTTTTGAATCATCCCTTTTGGAATTTTCATAGAAATCTGACCTTTCTCATTGAATGTTAAGTTCCAATGGCACCAGTGGCAAGCTTTGCTTTCAGTGGAACATATTATGTGGATTTGGTTAGTTTTTGTCATTATCTGTCACCATTCTAGGGACAAAGAACCCTACCCACACCTCTAAGAAGGGAAAAATTTGGAGGGAGAGGATTTCTAAAGGTCAAAAGGAATTTTTTTTTTCAGACTGATGGGATATACAGGAAGGATCTGAAATCTCTGTTTTCAGAAAATCTCAATGGAAGAAAAAACAATTTAAAAGACAATGGCAGATTATACTCCATTGTTTCCCTAAAATGCTAGTTTCTAAAATTCATTCATCTGATCAAGTTTTTAGGTCTTATCCTTCACATTTAGATCAGAGTGACTATAACTCCATTAATTTTAATAATGTAGGCATTGGTATGTGAGAAAAGAACAGTTTACCAGAGAAAGGTATGAAGGAAGGAACGGGGAAGGAAGGAAGTAGAGAAAGAAGGAGAGAAGAAAGGAAGGAAGGAAATTTGCATTGAATATTTACTATATACCAGGGATTGTGTTAAGCAATGGGCATATAAAGACAAGGAAAAGAAAGGTAGATCCTGTCTTCAAGGAGTTTTTATTCTAACAGAGAAATATACCACACTAAAGGAAGCAAGAAGAGGGGGATATGAGGAACTGCAGTGGAATGACTTTGAAGCAGAAGTCATGAACATAGCTGGAAGGAAAAGAAAGGCAGATTAGCCTCAACCCTTCCACAAAATTATATATATCTCCATTTTGTGTTTATTGTGTTAAAACATATATACATCCAAAGTAACTTTTTTAAAAGGTAGAATTGTGAAATGAATGTATTCTAGGCAAATGGTAGGGTTCATGGAGAACTGTGAAAATATTTTGTTAGTTCAAAGTTAGTAGTTTGAGAAGGTAGATACCATTGTCACTATTTGCATACCTTTTACATTGGACTAAACAACATCATAAGATTTTTTTCTGTCTCTAAAGCTATGATCCTATCTATACGTTTTCCCAATAATTGTCTTTGAAAATAATACAAGATACTGACACAATTTCATATTCTTATAAAAATATTTTTCAAGATTTTTTGCCCCCATTTTAATGAATGATTTTAAAAAGTAGGAGGAACTTTAAAACATATCTTGGGGGGGGGGGGCAACTAGGTGGTTCAGTGAATAGATCACTGGCCTTGGAGTCAGGAGGACCTGAGTTCAAATTTGGCTTCAGACACTTGACACATGTACTCGCTGTGTGACCTAGGGCAAGTCACTTAACCCCAGTTGCCTTCCTTCCCCACTCCAAATACACACACACACACACACACACACACACATCTTATATGTACTTATACTTTACAGGCTTTCAGTATTTGAGAGTGTTGTAAAGTTCAACAACTCTGTGAATCTATCTATCTGGGATCTATCCATCCATCCATGCATCTATCTATCTATCTATCTATCTATCTATCTATCTATCTATCTATCTATCATATATCTGTCTGTCTATCTATATCCAGATACAAAATGTCACAAAGTATTCACAATGTTTATTCATGGTTCCAGCTTGAATTGCCAGCAGAAATCCTGGAAATCCCTTCCCTTACCCCCACATACCTTTTTTGCAACAGGGAGTGGACCAAATAAAAAGTGATGCCCAGGTCCTCCAAGTCACTGTCCCTTTGCCAAGTGGATAAGATTATCTCCTGGGTTTGGCATGATTAATAAGACTGATTTTTTTTTTTTTGAGACATACATGAGAATATGTAGTAAAGTGGAATGCTCAGCTTCAGAGTAGTTACCTTGAGAGGTTCTTTACTTCAACTGACAGTATTGCCTTTCCTTAAAATGACCTCCTTTAGAGCCTAATTCACAACTATACAAGAATTCCAATCTTATTCTTGATGGCCCATCACATATTTCACCAAAAATTGAATTACTCAGCTTGATTAATCACCAGATTTCATTGTGGGTAATTGTAATGCCATGCACCAGTAGATTCCCAAAAGAATGCTACTGTGAACAGCTTTTAAGGTTCAGATTGCACAGTATTGTAAACACTCTGTTTATTCCATTACAAATCAAGGCAAACATTCATGACAAATCACCATATAATATTTACAACATTACATCTTATCACAGAAAATCACAATATAGTGTTCACAACAGCTTAACCTTAGAATGGCCACACAGTTTTCACTACAGTGGCCACAATATTTAGAACAAAGCATTCAATCAATTCACAATACAGCAACCAATACTTAATCATTTAATCAATTCACAATATAATAATCAATCTTCCACTCATGGGGCAACCATACATCAACTCAATCAGTCATTAAATACAATCATTAGAAAACCACACAAACCCTCCACCCCTTGGTATCCAGCAAAGCTCAATTTCATCCAGGGGAGGCATTTTCTTCATCTTGACTCTGGGTGGTCTCTCTGATTCCCTGGAACATGGGGATCAGCTTCCTCCTGAATCCACCAAACAGTCACCTGGATTCAGAAGCAGACAGCTCCCAGGTCCTTGTCCAGTCCTCAGAGGTAGACAGCTCCCAGGTCTTTGTCCAGTCCTCAGGGCAGTCCCTGGCACACACTGAAGTTCACAGAGTCCAGCACATCTCAAACCCTTCACCACTTCTCTTGCCTGGAACTCAAGGATCAGCCAGGCCACAAACAAAGTCTTATCCTGGTCATGCTTCTTCAATCCTCCAGTAGTTCAGCTGGCCCTAGGACCCAGAAGGAATATTGGCCTTCCTGGTAAGCCCTCTCAGCCTTCCAGATGGCCTTCAACAGATTCTGGTGTCAGGAAAACTCCATCTCAGTTCTCAGTCAGCTTCCAGATGCTGGGAGAGAAACTCTCTCTCTCTCTCTCTCTCTCTCTCTCTCAAGAAAACTCCAACTCAGTTCTAAGCTTCCAGATGCCTGCTTCAGTCTCCATGATTCTTCCTCCACCAGGAGCAACATTCCAATTCTGTCTCTCTGTCTCTAGAATTCTTGCTTTTATATATATATATATATATGCACTGGTCTTCTTTCTCAGTCAATCCCCTTCTTCCACGTCAACAGGGGAGTTCATGCCCTCTCAACAGTGGGACAGAGTTCACACCTTCCATACTTAGCCCCCAGTTACTAAGTGCTAAGTATCTACCAAATTGATTGTTGTTACAATAATGTTGTTTCCAAAAATTAACTGCTTTTTCAAAGGATAAAAATTTGCCACCATTGACAGTATCCAAAAGAATATATGACTCCTCATTAAGGATAAAAATGTAAAAAATAGAGATTTTCAGGTCTCCCACAGAAATCCCAGCAAATATATAATATTTCTAGAAAGACAACTGATAAATGTATCTTAAAGTATTCAGCTCATTCATCCATTCTAGAAATATACAAAAAGACAGCTAGAAGAGTCTGGAGGCAGGTAGAGTAATGAAATCAGGGAAGTCAGCCACCAACTCCAGTAAAGAATGAAGCAACAATGTAAGTAGAAAAAGATGAGAAAAGAAGAAAGTATGAGGTATCTGCTATAAAAAAAATTGACCTTGAAAACAAACCAATAGTAAAAATAATTTAAGAATCATGAGACTCCCTGAAAAAAAATTAACAAATAAAAAAATCTGGATACCATCTTTCAATAAATAACAAAATAATACTTCCCAGATCCATTATAACTATAACTATATATATACATACATATATATGTATGTATGCATGTATATATATAATGTACATATATATGTATATATGATAACAGTAGAATCATAGACTATAGAGCCAACTTAAAAATAATTAACCAATAATATACTGAAATAAAACCCCAAATTGAAAATTTCCAAGTCCAATACTTTAAATAGCTAGAAAAATAGAGTTAACATATCAAGGAATCACAATCAGGATCTTACAAGATTTAGCAGCAATTACTCTGAAAAAACAGAATATCTTGGAATACAGTATTTTAAAAAATATAAAAGTTTGTATCTAAGAATAACATAATCTTTTTTTTAGATATAATACACATATACAATACTACTTAACTTTAATTAGAACAATATATGCAAAATGGTGAACAGACATTTCTGTTGCATGAATATAACACAAAACATAGTCAAATGGGTGTGATAGCAAAAGAAAAAGAATGCTCAAATTTGCAGTAATTCATATGTACATAGACTTATGTAATTATATTTAAGACACATTTCACCTGGGCAATTTCTAGTATTATTGACTAAATACATGTAGAACTATATCTTCAGATTTACCAATAATATCATAACTTATTCTAGAGATTGGTCTACTAGGTCTAGTTCACTATTAACTGAGTGATTTCTCTGCTTCAATACCGTAACCAGTAGTTGTTATGGGCTGACCATAAGAATCATTGTGGATGTATGTCTCAAACGTGTCTGACAGCCATGTTAAGTTGATTATCAGTATCTTTGAGCTCCATGGATTGAATTTATACCAGAGAATTCTTTAGCAGTTTTAGGCAGAAAATGATTTGCCTCTGTATTCAGTTCTCTTGCCCCATATAAATACATAAAATCTACTTTCCTATATTCCTCACTTTCAATGTCATACCTACATCAGAGAATCTTTGTAAAGCTGGTGAACGGTCTCTTTTTCTCAGGCTTTTCTTATCTGAATATTATTCAGTTCTCTTCACCTGTTCATTAAAACATCAAAATAGTTCTTCTTTAGGCATTTTGCTGTTGCAGTGAATTATCCTGATGGAGTCCCTCCATTCTCTGGAGTTACTTTGTAAACAGGAAAATTATCCAGTCTCTCAGTAACTTTGATGGATCAGTATTCCATCAGTCAACTAACATATAAGTCCCCTGAAAGACCAAATTTCTCAGTAGAGCTCATCTCTTTGTTGAAGTTCTTTGAGGCTATACTCTAAAATCTAAATCTATAATCTAAAATACTTTTTGTCTGTCACAGATTTCCCAAGCTGAAGTTTTGGTTAATTGATAGGCATCTCTCAGCTTCTTCAAATAAGAGGTTTATTAATTAGAGTAATTGTATCACTTTCTTCTGAGACAGGAATGTTTTCACCAAAGAGTGAGTAAGTATTATAGAAAGTTGATGGCATCGTGCTGGTAGAATTGTATGCATGTACTAGAATGAGACATATTGAGTCTACTGTGCCTTTTGTTTTGGTCTCAAAGTTCTTAGTCTTTGAATCGCCTTGAGGATGATAAGAAGTAGTCTTAGTCTTTTTCATACTTGCCAAGGCCAACATTTTAAGTCCCTAATTTAATCAGAGTGGATTTTGGCAGGATATGCATATACTAATACTAAAACTAATGCTACTGTTAATACTAACACATGCACATGCCCACACATATATGTGTATAAATGTGTGCGTATATGCATATGTGTATATATGTATACAAACACTTTTCCCATGAAATGTTAGTAGTAGTAGATGCTTTTTGGTTTCCAATTGGGTATGGTTGTGCATATCTGGCAATAGAAAAATATGACTCTTAATTTTACCTTCTCCTTCTAAAGACAGAAAATCTATATAGACATGTTCCAAAGGCTTGCTGATATTGTTATCCCAATATAAAGAATTCATTGTTAGTCTTTTTCTATGTACAAATTTGTCATTTTTAATACTTTTTGCTGACATCTGCTGTCATCTTTGACTGACAAAAGCAGTTTCTTACTAGCTATAGGGTCCTTGATGGATATATCTAAAGTCATCGTGCAAAGCATTCATGGCTATTGAGCAGTATGCTATTGAGCTGCTTTCTACTTCTATGTGTGGGATCAATCATAGTCTGATAGGACTCCATTGCACAGCTCCAACTTCCACCTTTGTCTAAGTAGTATGGTAACTTCTACTGTGCAGAACTTGAGGTAAGCAGGGTCATTGCCCTGCTTTGGTGCTTGTATTACATAGTCTTTCACTAATCATCTGTTATTTCTTGTAGTTATCTGCAAACAACTGTGCCAAGGAAGATTGGTTTGCTATGGGAAGATTTACATATGTTCTTGGCATGCTATCTGTTGGAAATCTTAAACTCTCAGTTGTACTTCTACCCAGTTTTAGTCCAATACTTTGAGTGTCACAAAATATTCTCACATCTTTCTCTGGCATTGCCACAGGTACAGTGCTCAGGAGCATTCTGTACAAACCACCTTCTTCTACATTAGTTTTGCTAGGCCTATAATGTATGCTGAGACCAAAATTAGCTGGTGTTGCTACACATCTCTAGTAAGCAGCATCTAATTTGGCTGGATATGAAACACTAGATTGCTATCATTTCACACTTAGAGGTTTGTTCTATATACATCATCTTTTAACTTCTCAGTAATGGCCCACTATTAGGCTAAGAACTCAAGCTTATGCAAAGATTATTGAGATTCATTATCTTGGAATTGAAATTAAAGTAAACTGAGGCATAATGTTCCAAACATATTCTATTTTTGTAAGACTAGCCATTACCAATAAAATGGTTCTTTGGGCTTGTCAGTCAAGGAAAAGATCATGAGATAGGATTACTAGCTTTCATATATTTTGGGGGAAGTAGAAGAGAATTAAAAAAAAATACCACAGGGAAAATCACAGATGGAAAACAGTATAATTGGTCAGAATTATCATAGATGACAAAAAAAATAATACAGTTGGATGTAAATCTGACATGTGGGGCTAACAATAAAACCTCCTTCCATCTTGTTGCTAAGGAAAGTTCACTGGTAGTGTTCACCTGCATGCCTAGTTAGTATCACAGTGATACCATGTCAGACTTTCTTGAAGGATAGTCAGTGATTCAGAGATAATAGACCAGACTCCCTGTCATCCATATCTACTCTTTAAGGATAAAAGATTTTTTTTTTTTCCTAAGATAGTTAGTGGTACCAAGATAATGGTTTCCTTTCAATTGAAGTGATCTATAGGGAAATTTAACTGTAAAACTTAACTCAGAGAGGAAAGCTGCAATTCTGAAGTCTTGACTTTTTTTTTTATTAAAAGTTTTGAGATCCAAATTCTATCTCTCCCTCTCCCTCCCCACCCTCCCTTAGACACTAAGCAATCAGATGCAGGTTATAAAGGTGCAATTATGTAAAACATTTCCATATGATTCATTTTGTACAAGAAGACTCAAATAAAAGAACAATAAATGAAAGAATTGAAAAAAGAACATGCTGCAGTCCATATTTAATCAGTTATCAATTCTTCCTCTGGAGGTCCATACTGTGCTTCCCTATTAGGCCTTTGCTATTTTCTCAGATCATCATATTGACAAGAATAGCCATATCATTCACAGTTCTTTATCGAACAATATTGCTGCTACTATGTACAATGTTCTCCTGATACTGTTTACTTCACTATGCATTAGCTTGTGTAAGTTTTTCCAGGCTTTCTGAAATTGGGCTGTTTGTCATTTCTTATAGCACTATGATATACCATTAAAATCACATACTACAGCTTATTTAGCCATTCCCATATCCCCATGCTTTTGATTTCAATTTCTTAGCCACCACAAAAAGAGCTGCTTTAAATATTTTCATACAAATATATCCTTTTCCCTTTTTGAATGTCTTTGGGGTATAAACCTAGCAGTAGTATTGCTGGAACACAAGGTATGCATATATTTACAGCCCTTTGGGCATAATTTCAGATTGCTCTCCAGGATGGTTGGATCTGTTCACAACTACATCAGCACTGTTTTTCCACATCTCCTCCAACATCTAATATTTTCCATTTTTTGCCATATTAGCCAATCTGATAGCTATGAGGTGATACCTCAGAGTTATTTTAGTTTGTATTTCTCTGATAAATAGTGACTTATAAGATTTTTTCATATAACTAAAGATAATTTTGATTTGTTAGTCTTAAAACTGCCTGTTCATATCCATTGACCATTTACCAATTCGGGAATGACTTGTATATTTTTTTTATAAATTTGTCTCAGTTCTCTCTCTCTCTCTCTCTGTCTCTCTGTCTCTCTCTCTCTCTCACTCTCTCTCTATCTCAATATATACATATACAAATATATGGATATGGATATATAATATACATACACATTTATATCCTATATTAGAGATATTTGTTGCAAATTTTCCCCTAGTTTTCTGCTTTACTCATAATTTTGATTGCATTGCTTTTATTTGTGTAAAAACTTTTAGAATTTGAAAAATCAAAATGATCTATTTTACATTTTGTAATGCTCTCTATATCTTCCGTGATCCTAAATTCTTCCCCTTTTTGTAAATCTGACAGATTAACTATTTCATGCTCTCTTAATTTGCTTATGGTACCATTTTTACACATACATCATGTATTCATTTTGATTTTATTTTTGTATACAATGTGAGATATTGATCCATGTCTAGTTTCTTCCATACTGCTTTCCAGTTTTCCCAGAAATTTTTGTCAAAGAATGAGATTTTGTTCCAAAATTTTGGATTTTGGGGTTTATGACATATTGCATTTCTATGGTCATTTACTATAATGTAATTTGCGCCCAATCTATTCCACTGATCCACCACTCAGTTTCTTAGCCAGTACCAAATTGTTTTGGTAATTACTGTTTTATAATACATGAACTCAAGAACTTAACTCAGAGACAAAGAAACATGGGTCAGGTTGCTACAGAATAGAATCAATTGCAGAATGGAATAAAATATAAACAAGTACATCAATATTTGTATTTTTTAAATTTTCCATCAAACCTCTGCCAAAGAATATATTTGGCCTCTGGTTACTATTGTTCTCTTAGTTCAGGATAACTTCCCAAACTTTCAGGCTGGCATCTGTGTGGAGAACAAAAGTTTTTCATGTATCTGCGTAAGCCAATTCTAGTCCATGAGTAAGGCAGCTAAGTTCTTAAGTTTTTTAATATTTGTCTTTCCATTTATTTCCAAAAGGCTTTGGGGGTTTTAATATAATTTTGTCTTTCTTGTATTTTTGTTTCTTTTTTTTTTCATCTCCACACTTATATGTACATGAATTAGGTCATTTAAAGCTGTAGCAATAACAATATTGTTCTTTAAAAATTTACAATAGTAATAAAGTTGGGAAAAGCTACTCGATCTCTAAGATTTTATGGGTGTGTATACTTGAAAAGTGCTTTTATTATCTCTAGATTACTCTTCACACTTTATTGGAAAAGAATATGGACCACATACTTCACAGAAGCTCTGCAAATTTGGCATTTGTTCATTGATATCCAACACTCTCATCAGTCTCTAGAGATGTTATTCCATTCTCTTAACAAAGTCAATAATGTCATCAGGATAAACTAACACTTCCGGATAGTTCATGACCCCAACCACTTTCTCCATCCTTCTTAGGAAAGTGATTTTTACCCCTTAAATTCTGAGGAACATTTGCTCAAAGTGGTAAAATTCATTTGAATAGATGAAAACAATCCATCCTCTGTCTTCCTCATACATGGACATCTGATAATATCCATAATGCAAGTTCCAGACTGAAAATGACTGACTGTCTATCATACAATCCATGGTATCTTGCATTTGTAGCATAATATACTTGTACATTTTATTTCTTTTCCATTAAATTTTGGTAATCAATATGCATCTCTATCTTTTCATTTTTTTTTAGACACTACTGATAAGGGTGATATATAATGGTTGCTAGATTCAATGTTGCTTTTAACCATCATTTGGTTTTTGAGATTTTTAAGATTTTCCATCATAAACAGGAATCCTAGGTCTTTCTCTGACTGTCAGGAATCTATGAACCAGATTCTGTATGTTGCATCTTGAACACATTCAACAGTCCACTCATGGAATGAGGTCTACTCTATTGCTGATTTCAAGCCTCAATGGGCCTGGGGAGTCAGCAAATTCAAATACTTTAGGATCCAGCTCAGAGGATGAAGAGCTGGGACTCCTGCAATGATCACTAGAACTGTTTGCCTCTGTCCTCTTATAAACCTCTGCACAGTCTACATGGTTTGTCAAAAGGCACAGATATTAGGTCTAAGCTTGTCACTTACAGTATTCTGCTAGAATTTTGAAAAGACTAAAATTAGTCACAATCAGTGCTGACACTTCTATGATGGAAGGTCTAGAAACATCAAATTTTTTGTCCCATTTTCTGTTGACATCAACATTTTCCTTGGCAAATTTCAGGCTCATTTGGACATATTCCATATAAGGATAATCATTATCACTCAAGCTACCACTCACTCTAAATCTATATTTTAGCATTCAATTTTTTAAAAAAAGTATTTTACCCAGATAACAATCACAAAAGATGAAAAGATAATGGGTATGTGGCATTCACTGTCCTGGGGGGCATTGCAGAACATAGTCTCAAATTTTACCATCTCCTCTGCACAAAGTCCTATGAGTCAAGGTAGAATAGACCAGTAAGTAATTGCTGAAGTCAGTGTGATTCCCCATGGAGCCCAGGACTACCTCCTTTCTTAATCTTGATCCAGATTTTCCAAAGCTGAATTGGAAGATTAACTTCATTACCAATTTTACCTTCTATTTTCTAGTACATGAAACAAAAGTATGACCATCTTAATGATTGTGTTTAATGGCCATAAATAGACCTCACATGAAGCCCATTAACAGAAGCTTTTTTAGGGGAGACTTGTTTGTAGGAACACTTTCATGGCTTTTGCTAATTTCTAATCAGGTGCTGGGTCAGGAGAGTTGTAATGTCTTCTGGCTCTGAAAAGTGTGTGTGTGTGTGTGTGTGTGTGTGTGTGTGTGTGTTCTTCCCTGGTTGAGATTCTGAGTGATTATATGTTCACAGCTCCCCAACTGCTCAGATATAAAGGCTGTCTCTATACAGGGATATATGTAAAAGTATATAGCAATATTGCTTTGATTCACACAGTTAGAACCTTGTCTGTTGGTATTTATGTCTCTCCTTGTATTTTCTCTGCTTGAATTTTCTCTGAAGTTCAGGGTGCTGACTTTTCCCCTGAACTAGTGAATGTCATTAAAAAAGATTGTTGACCCCTTAAACAGCTATCTTTCCTAGTAAATCAGATCTAAGGACCTGTGCTAACAGTCATCCTGAGTATGCCAGTGTGGTTGCCATTATACCATCCAATACACAATTATAACAAAAGGTATAAAATAAGTGATACAAGAATACTGACATGGTCTTTCTAAAGAATTTTGAAATCAATTTTGAGACATAGGAGACATTGGCACAGGAATACCCAGTATGGTGTGCCCACATCAAAGAAAATTCTGTGCTTTATGAGCAAAGTGGAAATTGCAGTAGATCAAAAGAAATATAAGATGCACAAATTTAGAGATATTTCCACTCCAAATGTTCTCAGTTACTATTTGTATCCGACCTCTAATAGAGCCTTCCAAGATCATGTTGGTCTGATCAGCCACAATCAAACACACCTTATCTCACTGTGACAGTGATATCATTTTGGTTTTCTTTGAGAATGAAGGACAATAACCAACAAAAGATCTATCTGTTATTCTGATGATTATGTGATAGATGGCTTCTTTTGTCAGATTTTTGTGCTCTCCTATCCCTTGGTCCTCTACTTCTTAAAGGAGAAGGGATTCAGCACTCCTCCATCTTCCATCTGTTTTCATAAGGTTCAGTAATTGTAGTTCAACACCTATGATGCTGTTGTACTGCTTTGTTTCTATGGCCCGCACTCAGAAGACATGGAACCTTTTGAGGCTAAGTCCTATGACTTATATTGATTTTTTGCAGAATAGAACTACCTTTTTAAACTCAAAAATTGTTGGCAATGGCTTCTGTGTCTGCATAGCTCTGATGATATCAGATTCACAAGGTCATATAGCAAGACAACATAATCTCTGCAGCATAATTTTCCTGCATTCTTGGGATCCAAAGTACCTATCACCCCAATACATACAAAATATGGATTTGTAAATTAAAAATCAATATGGATTTTGTATAAACATTTTAATTATTCCCTAATTAATCGTTTATTATTGGTCTTCTAACATTTTCTCTTTTGTAACAGTATTCTTGGATAGATTGTAAATCAAAAGAAATGTGCAGATTTCACAGATCATAGTGTTATTAATGAATTTCTATAGATTTGGGCATATGGAAATGAGGACGAAATGTCTAATGAGGTTGAACACATGTTTCAACCAAACTCGGATGAGCTACTACCTGCTTTTTAGCAAAAAGCATTTTGGCTATTAAAAAAGATTGGTGACCTCATTGGAGTATTTGGGAGTCATTACGTGTCATTTTCATTTATATTTCAATTATCTTTGCAAGTGGACACAGACTAGAGTGCCATTAAATTTTCATGAACATATATCTCTTTGAGAATGCAAAGACTCTAAGTTTATTTTAAAAGGCATTATTTTAAGAGAATACCTCTAATGTCACTTTAGTCTAAGTATAACATTAAAAGAAAGAGCAAAGGCATTTTTATGGTCTCAAAACTATACTTCCTACAAATCAAAAGTTGAGTTATCACAGGATAACAGACCTAACACTACAAGGAACTAAAGATACTATCTATTTCAATCTCTTTATTTTGCAGACAAGAAAACTGCTACCTAGAGACATGAAGTAATGCTCAAAGTCAAAATGATAATAAGTGACAAAAGTGGGATTTGACTAGGTTTGCTGATTCCAAATTCAATGCACTTTCTACTGTCCAAACTCTCTCTACCACTATAAGTAAAACTAATTATTACAACTGTTTCCTACTTTAGGAAAATTCAATATACAAATTCTGAAAACTATGATGTTAGAGAGAGATGACCCAAGTTAAAAAAAAAGGATTTATTCTTATAGTTGATTGATTAGTTGCCAGAAGGACAAGTGAGAGAGACACAAGGCATAAAGATGCTAAGTGCAGATCTGTAAGAAATTAAGGTATCTGTGAATGGTTTTGGAATCAATTGGTAGGAAATGCTTTTCTGTAATTAGACAGAAAGAGAATCATCTTGAGATTAGTGTAAATTTCTACAGCTAAGAAACAAGTCAATCTTTAATTCCAGGTTCCATTATGATAAACTGCTTTATATAGCAGTTTTCATCCAATAAATTTGGACCTAGAGAAATGCTATTAAAATATTATTAAGGTAACTATAAATGATTTAAATTGTTACATGACCAATATTTAAGTAAATGGAAGTTAATGGAAGTGAAATATAGAAATTTACCTCATTATCCATATTTTATACAGACTAGATTTTATTAGTTGGCATACCTCACTGAAATTTGCTCGAGCTCTTTTCTACTTTTCTACTCAGTATCTACTAAATGGTATTTCCACATGAGTCTGAAGTTATAGTTCTCCACTATGTTCTTTGCTTGGATTACTGGAGTTGAATAACCTTATGAATAATCAGCAAAAGGAATATTATAATATATATATATATATACATATATTACATTTTAACATCTATATGAAGACATAAAGAGTAAAGAAACTTCCTTTGTTTTAACATATTATTAAAAAATTAAACCCTAAAAATATGTTTTTAACCATAATATATGAAGCAAAATTCTAACAAAGAATAAATTAGAGTACATTTGTTTAAGTTTTACACAAGAGAGTCTCCAGATGAAATCTTTCTGGATTAATATTATTTTTTTTCTATTCAACTTTGTATTGAACTGAAGAGGAACTTTCTATCCCATATGGGTCTTAGTTATTATAAATATAACGATAAGGAATCTAAACTGTAATATCTTTAGTTTAGAGAACTCCCAGGCAAGGCAACTCCTCTAATAATGCAGGTTGGCACTTTCTTTACAAATTAAAAAGTTTTCTAGGGAAACTACAAGTTAAGTGATGTATGCAGGGTTCATACAGCCAGTATGTGACATAAGAAGAAAATGAATTTATCTTCATGGCATTGAGGAATGTGGCCATTGATATTCAAAAAAGTCTATATGATAGATTAATAAAAAGGAAATATTCATACTGACACTAAGAAGCCAAGCAACAACAGCCTTACTACAGAGAATAATGGATATAAAAAATGAAGAGTAACTGGAAAATGTGCTTTTTAAAAAATCATTGAATTATTTAAATAACTAAAACACATGTTATCTTAGGAACAAAACCTTGAGGACTTTACATTGTAATAATCTCAGGATTAATTTATCATAGAAAATCAAGACAAAATGTAAGAAGCTAATTTTACATTTCAGGAAATTGTCAAAGAAAATTCCCCACAATTGACAAAAGAACCTGGAAAAATAAAGAAGCTATAAACTCCCAAAAGAAGATCCCAAAATATAAGTAACCTAGACACATCATAGTTTGAATCCAATAGTAAAAAACAAAAAGAAAAATTTGCACACTAATTCATTGTTGCTAAAGTTGTGAACTGATCCAGCCATTTTGAAGAGCAATCTGGAATTTTGCCCAAAGAGTTATTAACCTGCCTATACCCTTTGACTCAGCAATGTCACTACTTGACCTGTTTCCAAAGACAATTAGGGAAAAAATAAAATGATTTTTATGTTCTAAAATGTTTATAATAGCTCTCTTTCTGGTGTCAAAGAACTGGAAAATTGCAGGCACGCCCATTAATTGGGGAATGGCTGAACAAATTGTGGTATATGGTTGTGATGGAATACTAATGTGCTATAAGAAATAATGAGGTTGATGATTTTAGAAAAAAAAACATGTAAACACTTACATGAATTAATGAAACAAAATGAACAGAACCAAAAGAACATTGTATAAAATAATAATAGCAATATTGTTTTCAAAAAGACTTTGAGCAAATAAGTTATTTTGACTATTAGAAATGCCAGTTTAACTATAAAGGACATATGAAGAAAGTAACTATTTGCATCCAGAGAAAGAAACAATAAACAGAAGTAGTATAGAATAATTATGTGTGTGTGCTTGTGCTTCTTTGTGTCTAATGGTAGCCATTTCTAGAGCATAGAGGGCAGGGGAAAAAGTTTACATGATTATTTTGTTGTATATTTGAAGGAAATAGCAAGTTGTGAATTATAGATTTGCAGCTTCAGGAGCAATAATATTTTTTTATTATACTATGTTGTAGAAATGCTTGTTTTATTCTGTAAATTAAATATATTTTTTAAAAGAGAAAGTAAAAATGCGAAACATTTGCTTGTGATCCCTGAACGTAAGGGTATTAAATAACTAAGGTGGAAATTTTAAGTGGGTCTTTGTAATTGCAAAAGACCCAATATTTATCCCAGTTAATATTCCCATGGTGTGATCATCTCTTTGGCTCACTGTCCCAACTCCCATTTTCAGAAGTAGGCAGGGTCTAAGGGGAAAAGAGTAAGCATTTTTATAGTACTTACTATTATATGTCAGGTACCATGCCAAGTTCTTTACAAATATTATCTCATTTAATCCTCACAGCAACTTTGAGAGATAGATGCTCGTATCCCCATTTCACATTTTTGGAAACTGAGAGAAAGAAAGGATAAGTGATTTGCCCAGTGTTACACAGCTGGTATGCAAGGTCAGATTTGAACGAATATTTTCTAACTCCAGGCCCAGTGCTCCATCCACTGTGCTACCTAATTATTTAAAGACATAGTTGTTCATTATTATTGCAATTATTATTATTGCCACCTTCAGCATTCTATGGGTAAAGATGAAAGGTATGGGGTGGGGGAGAGGTGAGGAATAAGTGGGTCCTAGTCCTATCTCTCCTGAGCTACAACCTGATGTAATCTCCTTAGATTATTTGTCTACCAGATTTAACCAACTCTTAAAAATGATGTAATTTAAAAGATTTGGCATAAAAAGTCTGTGACATACTTTTTCTCGCAAAGAGAAGGTCCCTGGGGAAAAGTGGATTCAGACCTCAAGACCACTTGTGGCCAAAATGTAACTGAGGCGTTTTGCTTATTTAGAAGAGCTTTCCCCCTTTTGTGGAGTCCTCATGAAGTTTGACTTTGATATAGCTCCCTGCAGATCTGATGGTGAAGTATATCTGTTTGTTTGTTTTTTAACTAGCTCTCCATACAGAAACTGCATTCAGCCAGTAATATTATGCTAGAGACACTTTTCTGACATTTAAAAATCCAAATCTTTCATGCTCATGAAGGTTAAAATGTCATCTTCTGGTCAGAGTTTTGTTTTTGTTTTGTTTTGTTTTTTCCTGGGAGGGATGAGGAAAGGAGACAGATAATCCTGCTTCATTCCATTCCCAAAGAAATTACATTTCAAAGGAATCACTGGACCTAAAAGGATTCCACCACGAGGCAGTACTGCTATTAGAAAGCTGGAATTCTGAAACTCCTTGTTGATCTAAGCCAAGCAGGGAACAGCTGATTTTATTTGACCAATAATAGGAAATTTTTCATCTGCTTTCATTTGATTCATACCTAGTTTATGTCTTGATTGATTGATTCAATGGGGATGTTAAGGTCTTGTTCATACCTTGACAATAAGTATGATCATCTGATTGGCTTGTTTTCATTGATCCATTTAGAAATTTTGCAACTCAACTAAAGTTGCATTCAGATCTGATAAAGGTGTCAGAATGTGGATATTTCTTTGATTACATTATATGGTGTAGAGAAGAGGTAGAATCCCTCTCTTATAATTTCACTGAGCATAGAAGTCAATTTAACTGCACTATAGTTTATGTTGTAATTATGTTATTGTAATTAGGAAAATTATGTTGTAATTTTCTTTCTCATTTGAATTATCTGTTCCATCCCCCCAAATACTCATATTTCCTTTGTCTTTAAAAAATGAAAGACAAAAATAAAAAAGATTTTTTTTTTTAAATGAAGAGAAAGACAGGAAGGATGAGAGAAGGGTGTGAAGGTAGTAAAAAATGATGGAAGGAAGGAAAGAAAGAAGGAAAAGAAAGGAAGGGAGGGAAGAAGGAAAGAAGGAAGGGAGGAAGGGAGGAAGGAGGGAAGGAAGGAAGGAGGGAAGGAAGGAAGGAAAGAAGGAAGGAAGGAAAGAAGGAAGGAAGGAAGGAAGGAAGGAAGGAAGGGAGGGAGGGAGGGAGGAAGGAAATGAAGGAGAGAGGAAATAAGGAAGGAAAGAACAATATTTTGATTGACCTTGTTATTCTTTTCCCTCTCCTATTCCATGGAGTTTTAGAGCTTAAAAATCATTTATTTCATTCCCGTCCTTTAAAAGAAAAGGAAACTGAAACCAAATAAGGGTAAATGGCATGTGTAAAATCATAAAGAGACTCAGTGGTGAAAAAAAAAAATAGACTAGGACCCAGATACTCTGGTGCCTAATCAGAGCTATATTCCACCCCTGGTTTTAATTTCAGTGTCTCAGTGAAGTTATATTGATAAATATTCCTTTCATATTGACTAAATTTTGAATATTTGTATATGAATTTTTGAATTCATGTATTTTACTATCATTTCTTTTCTTAGATGTTATCTCCTATGAATTTTCAAATGTTTCAATTTCTCTTTTATTTGGCAAATTAGACATCTTTTGAGACAGTTTTAGTAAAGCAGTGGAGGCGGAAGCCTGATTGCAAAGAGTTTGAAAAAGAAGAAATTGTGAGAAAGTTGACTCATTGGATGAGGAGAAGAGATTGGTAGGAATTTTTAAAATTTCCATAGGCATCAAGATCAGTGTTCTGTAGTTTAAAATAATTTCATCCTCTTCCTTTTTTTTTTTTTTTTTGAAAACCTAGACCATATTTTCCAATCTGCAGTCATGCCACACTCCTTCCTAGAAGTCATGATTTATGGGAGATGAGAAGTTCTGGAATCACATCCATTGGTTATTTGTTTAGTTTGAGTTCCCTAAAATAATATCATTTATTCATTTTTGTCTTTGTAACCCAATGCCTGGCAAGTGGATATCACTTAATAAATGCTTTTTAATTGATTGATTAAGCACTGTATGGGGTAAGAACTATGTTATATATAAGAGAAGGTTCAAATTTTACTTATAACATGGTTCCTATTTTATTATAAATTATAATATAGTACTGTGAGGGGTTTGCACAAATCTATGATATACATTATTAATAATGAGTAGCTTATAGAAGAGGCATCACATATATCACCTGTGCCAGTTAGAACCAGATTAAAATACATTTGAGCAATATTAAACTAAATAAATAACAATACAATAAAAGATTGATAATATTTATATGCAGCTTTCTTTTCCTTTTTTTTTTTTGGAAGGGTGAAGGCTGGGCAATTGGGGTTAAGTGACTTGCCCAAGGTGAAACTGCTAGTAAGTGTTAAGTTTCTGAGGCTGACTTTGGACACAGGTCCTCCTGACTCCAGGGCCAGTGCTCTATTCACTGTGCCACCTAGCCTCCCCTACATGCAGCTTTCTAAGTCAATATATAACCCAAGGGATCCTTATGTACTTTAGTGGTTCCCATTTCTGTTTGAGTTTGATATTATTACTTTAAAATTATATAAAATAAAGTATTACATGAATCCTGTGATAGAAGCTCTTGATTGACCAGAAAAAAATCAAGGACAGATTTTAAAGAGGTGTTACTTTAGTAGCACTTAAAAATGGAGATTAAAATTCAATAGCTGAAGAGTAGGAGACAAGATACGCTATTTATATAGGATTATACAATACTTTCACATCCATCGTGTTACTTGTTCTGTAGTTTAATTGTACTTCCTTGCATCTGTTATTGTTTCAGAGCTCCCCTTCCTTCCTTCATACTTCTGAATAGTCACTGCTAGTCACACTACTCTTTTAGTTAGTAATTGTTTTTGTGCTCTGCTAATTCTAACTGAGGGAACTTCTAAATTTTCTTCCTGCCATTCAAGGGCTTTGCAATCTGAAAAACCCTAATAATCCAATTTTATCTCATATTAATCCTCTTAATGCTACCTTTGACATAGTCAAACTGGATATTTTTATCTTCTAGAGCACAGTATTACTCTTACCTCTTCTCCTTCTAGCTTTGATTACCCTGTTCTTTGTGTATGGAATAACTAAAGACTTACCTTAGGAACTAGAGTGATTTATCTTCCTAAATTGGATATGAGATGGAAATGGTGAGGAAATATATTCATAACAAAAAATGGGAAAGTGAAACTGAGCTCTAGGTCAGCTGAAAGGGACATGGTGGTTTCAGTGTTCTACAAAATTATTGTGAATGAATAGTGTCATATATAAGTTAGAAAACACTCCAAGAGGAGGAGTTTCTTATATATAAAACCACAAGGAGGCCAACGTCCCTGGAAGAGTAGTGAAGGGGCAGTGGGTAAGGTGTAGGAAGACAAGAAAGTTGAGTGACTAGTTAGGTTAATAAAGAACTATTAACGTCAGATCAAAGATTTTATATTTGATCCTAGAGGTGATAGAGAGTCATGGAAGTGTATTGAGTATGGGGATGACATGGTGAGATCTGTGTGTTAGGAAATTTATTTTGTTCACTGAGTGGAAGATGGATTGGACTATGTGGGGGAAGAGGGATTGTAAGAAAGAGCAAGACTTGAATTTGGTTCCAACTTCTGCTATTGACAGACTGAACAACTGAAACAAATGCTTAATAACATTAATAGCTAGTATTTATATTTGTACCAGGTACTGTGCTAAGCATTTCATTATTATTTCATTTGATCCTCATAAAAAACCCTGGGAGGTGGGTGCTATTGTTATCCATTTTACAGATGAGTAAACTGAGACAAATAGGTTAAGTGACTTATCAGGGATTACACAGCTAGTAAGCATCTGAAGCCAGCTTTGAACTCAAGTTTTCCTGATTCCAGGATCAGAGTACTGTACTCTCTAGCCTCTCATCACAATGGACAACTCCTATAAGATTACAAATTGCAGGTGAAGATATGCGTTGTTGGCCAGAGTTCAATTTTATGAAATAACAAGTCCCTCTATAGAGGGAGGAAACTTCTATTATTTAATTTAAGTTGGAACTTTCTGTGCAACATTTAATGTTAGAACATTTCATAGGCAAATAAGAACTGCATGCACATGCACCCCCCCCCCCGTCTCTCCTCTCTCTCTTTCTCTCTCTCTCTCTCTCTCTCTCTGTCTCTTTCTCTCTCCACACACACACATACATATATATTTATATTTATTTTTGTATTTATACACACATATAGACATATAGACATATGTATGTACACATATAGGAGAGAAGAGGTCATATAAATAAAATACGTAAATACATATGCATGTACATGTGGAGAGCTACATATGCATATTTATGAGCCTGTATGTGTATATATTTTCATTCTAGATGATTTATAAAAATTCAAGGTTTTTTGAAAAATTATAGACAACTTTTGCTTTCGTGCTGAAATTTTTATATCACTGAAATAAAATACACTGTAGCTAGCAAAAATATTTTCCTCTTTGAATATGATAGTAAATGTTTCTAGAACAGCAACTTTCATCAAATACTTTCTGAATAGATCTGACTTTGGAGGCAGTGCAGTGGTGTGCCTAGCCAAATATATCCGAGGATCAGAGCTCTATAGTTTGAAGCAACATTCAGCATTTATAAGGATTTCTCATTTAAAGATTCATTTTTAAGATTTTTTGAAATATCTGTTGATATTTAAGTAAATTGCCATTTACCTTTATTTAGTACACATTTATTAAACATTTCTTGTGTACAAGGCACCTACGTTGTTCTGTAAGTGTGAATATAGAGATAATCCCACCTGTAGTTTGCAGTCTCAAGGAATTTATAATATACTATATGGAGAGTTACAATATTTATACATAGACAATAATGTTCTAACAATATATTAAAAGAGACTGCAGAGTGATTGCTTTGGAAGAGAACTAGGAGAGAGAAGTGTCATGAAAGCTAAAGGAAAAGAGAATATGAAGGAGAGAAAATGATTGACAGAGTGGGCAGCAGCCAAGAAAGATGGGGCCTGAGAAAAAGATATCATTTTTATTAATTTGAGTTCATTGGTAATCTTTTAGAATTTCAATCTAGCTACATGGTCAGAATTCAAACTGCTAGAGACTAGGAAATTCATGAAAGGTGTAAGAAGAGGAGGAATTCATGTAAATTACATTTTTTCCTAGGAATCTGGCTGTGCTGGATTAGCGTAAGTGGTATTTTTAAAAATCAGAGAATTCTAAGCATTTTTACAAGGCATGGGAAATGACTGTATGATATAAGGAGAGAATGAAGATGGGGGATGGGAAAGATACTTAGTAAGAGGGGATAAAAAATGGAATCAAACATAAAAGCTTTGGCCTTAGCAATAAGAATACTCACTCTTCACCAAAGGTTGGAATGAAGGAGGAAAGAAAAGGTATTGACCAAGGGTTTGATGCACAGAAATGAGTAGGAAAGGGAACTCATGGTGGAATGCCTAAATTTTCTCAGTTGAGAAAAAAGAAGAGGATCTTCAGAAAACAAAATCTAGTTTTTAAGAGAAAATAAAATAAAATATTTGCCTTTCAGCAGTAGAGACTTGGTTGAGATAATATAAATTTGAACTGGCAATCAACATAGTTATCTGTCTTTCTTGTCATTGAAGAGTATATGAATAAGAACAAAGAATATAGATAGTGAGCATAACCCAGAGTAGAGATTTGGTCAAACATTAACAGCAATTAGACAAAGGGGCAATGGACTCAATAGTAGACAATAATGTATAAATGAACTGGCTACCTATGGTTTTGAGAAAACAAATGGAGAAAAGTGAGGTCAGGGCAGGGGTTGATAGACTGGAAGATCCATGTGAGATGGAATGATTGCATCCCAAATTGAAGATAAAGGATAATTTTAGAAGGAGAAAAGCAGTAAAGATGTTTTACTAAAATTTACTTCAGTAATTCAATGTTTCTATAATGATAGCTGCAGAACACATATTTTTTTCATAAACAAAAAGATGTCAAATATATCATCAGTAATATTTTTCCTTACTCAAGGATATAACAATGGATGGGAAATTCCACAAGTTCATATAGTTGTTAAAATCTCCTTCAGTTGCTTTACATGTAATTTATAGTCTTCAGCTATTATTATTTTTTTGGGTAGTACTTGCATAGAACCATCTTATTAACAACACCACAAATTATCATATGATCTATTTGGTACTTCACTAATTAAATTTTCTTGACTGATTTTTAATGCAAATAGACCTCATACCAAATTTTACTCAGTTGTGAATAACCTAATGAGATTGCAGTGAGTATTGGAAATACTGAGCTAAAGAAATTTGCTAATTTTGCTGTGTAGTTCCTAACAATGGGCATGAATAAGATGTCTCATAAACAACAGTAGGATGCCATTGCACATGCTGTTTCAATAAAGTGTGTTTCTAGGTTTCATAATATGTTGATATATTTGGCTCTTCTACAAAAGGAAACACATTTAAAAAAAAGAACAATTCTCAATGGACAGTATCTGAATGTGAACAGAATAATTTTTGATGAAATTAATTTGTTTTTGAGACATAAAGTGGTTCTTCTAAGTATTTTGTTTATATTCCCAATATGGCTGTGGTATTTCAGAGGGGATATGCAGGTGGTAGAGAGGAGGGGAAAGCAGAAGGAAGTAAATTATGAAGTTTACAGATCATGAGAGTGAGAATTAGCTAGGTACATTTGTAGTGGGAACGTAACAGATTCAACTTCTTTGGAGTGCCTCATATCCCTAAATATTTATAACCATCTGGATGGTGAGAAACCAAGAATAAAGTAGGAGAATAAGAAAGAACAAGACTATTTCCTCCTCCACATGCCCAGTATTGAAAAGGGAGCAAATCTCCATCTCCTCCCACCCCAAATGACAACAACAAAACCTTGTTGAGTCTTGTGCAAAAATGCT
>JAQQSV010001638.1:26290-52679 GCA_028646515.1 Pseudochirops corinnae
CATCAACAGGGGAGTTCATGCCTTCTCAACAATGGGACAGAGTTTGCACCTTCCACACTTAGCACTTAGTACTGTCCCTCCACTTAGTACTAAGTGCTAAGTATCCTGCTAAACCAATTACTATTACATACATAACTCTCAGAAAAGCTAAAATTATGAATAATTGTTCCTCATTTTGGAAATGCACTTCCAGGAACTGAGCATTTTTGCACAAGACTCAACAAGGTTTTGTTGTTGTCATTTGGGGTGGGAGGAGATGGAGATTTGCTCCCTTTTCAATACTGGGCATGTGGAGGAGGAAATAGTCTTGTTCTTTCTTATTCTCCTACTTTATTCTTGGTTTCTCACCATCCAGATGGTTATAAATATTTAGGGATATGAGGCACTCCAAAGAAGTTGAATCTGTTACGTTCCCACTACAAATGTACCTAGCTAATTCTCACTCTCATGATCTGTAAACTTCATAATTTACTTCCTTCTGCTTTCCCCTCCTCTCTACCACCTGCATATCCCCTCTGAAATACCACAGCCATATTGGGAATATAAACAAAATACTTAGAAGAACCACTTTATGTCTCAAAAACAAATTAATTTCATCAAAAATTATTCTGTTCACATTCAGATACTGTCCATTGAGAATTGTTCTTTTTTTTAAATGTGTTTCCTTTTGTAGAAGAGCCAAATATATCAACATATTATGAAACCTAGAAACACACTTTATTGAAACAGCATGTGCAATGGCATCCTACTGTTGTTTATGAGACATCTTATTCATGCCCATTGTTAGGAACTACACAGCAAAATTAGCAAATTTCTTTAGCTCAGTATTTCCAATACTCACTGCAATCTCATTAGGTTATTCACAACTGAGTAAAATTTGGTATGAGGTCTATTTGCATTAAAAATCAGTCAAGAAAATTTAATTAGTGAAGTACCAAATAGATCATATGATAATTTGTGGTGTTGTTAATAAGATGGTTCTATGCAAGTACTACCCAAAAAAATAATAATAGCTGAAGACTATAAATTACATGTAAAGCAACTGAAGGAGATTTTAACAACTATATGAACTTGTGGAATTTCCCATCCATTGTTATATCCTTGAGTAAGGAAAAATATTACTGATGATATATTTGACATCTTTTTGTTTATGAAAAAAATATGTGTTCTGCAGCTATCATTATAGAAACATTGAATTACTGAAGTAAATTTTAGTAAAACATCTTTACTGCTTTTCTCCTTCTAAAATTATCCTTTATCTTCAATTTGGGATGCAATCATTCCATCTCACATGGATCTTCCAGTCTATCAACCCCTGCCCTGACCTCACTTTTCTCCATTTGTTTTCTCAAAACCATAGGTAGCCAGTTCATTTATACATTATTGTCTACTATTGAGTCCATTGCCCCTTTGTCTAATTGCTGTTAATGTTTGACCAAATCTCTACTCTGGGTTATGCTCACTATCTATATTCTTTGTTCTTATTCATATACTCTTCAATGACAAGAAAGACAGATAACTATGTTGATTGCCAGTTCAAATTTATATTATCTCAACCAAGTCTCTACTGCTGAAAGGCAAATATTTTATTTTATTTTCTCTTAAAAACTAGATTTTGTTTTCTGAAGATCCTCTTCTTTTTTCTCAACTGAGAAAATTTAGGCATTCCACCATGAGTTCCCTTTCCTACTCATTTCTGTGCATCAAACCCTTGGTCAATACCTTTTCTTTCCTCCTTCATTCCAACCTTTGGTGAAGAGTGAGTATTCTTATTGCTAAGGCCAAAGCTTTTATGTTTGATTCCATTTTTTATCCCCTCTTACTAAGTATCTTTCCCATCCCCCATCTTCATTCTCTCCTTATATCATACAGTCATTTCCCATGCCTTGTAAAAATGCTTAGAATTCTCTGATTTTTAAAAATACCACTTACGCTAATCCAGCACAGCCAGATTCCTAGGAAAAAATGTAATTTACATGAATTCCTCCTCTTCTTACACCTTTCATGAATTTCCTAGTCTCTAGCAGTTTGAATTCTGACCATGTAGCTAGATTGAAATTCTAAAAGATTACCAATGAACTCAAATTAATAAAAATGATATCTTTTTCTCAGGCCCCATCTTTCTTGGCTGCTGCCCACTCTGTCAATCATTTTCTCTCCTTCATATTCTCTTTTCCTTTAGCTTTCATGACACTTCTCTCTCCTAGTTCTCTTCCAAAGCAATCACTCTGCAGTCTCTTTTAATATATTGTTAGAACATTATTGTCTATGTATAAATATTGTAACTCTCCATATAGTATATTATAAATTCCTTGAGACTGCAAACTACAGGTGGGATTATCTCTATATTCACACTTACAGAACAACGTAGGTGCCTTGTACACAAGAAATGTTTAATAAATGTGTACTAAATAAAGGTAAATGGCAATTTACTTAAATATCAACAGATATTTCAAAAAATCTTAAAAATGAATCTTTAAATGAGAAATCCTTATAAATGCTGAATGTTGCTTCAAACTATAGAGCTCTGATCCTCGGATATATTTGGCTAGGCACACCACTGCACTGCCTCCAAAGTCAGATCTATTCAGAAAGTATTTGATGAAAGTTGCTGTTCTAGAAACATTTACTATCATATTCAAAGAGGAAAATATTTTTGCTAGCTACAGTGTATTTTATTTCAGTGATATAAAAATTTCAGCACGAAAGCAAAAGTTGTCTATAATTTTTCAAAAAACCTTGAATTTTTATAAATCATCTAGAATGAAAATATATACACATACAGGCTCATAAATATGCATATGTAGCTCTCCACATGTACATGCATATGTATTTACGTATTTTATTTATATGACCTCTTCTCTCCTATATGTGTACATACATATGTCTATATGTCTATATGTGTGTATAAATACAAAAATAAATATAAATATATATGTATGTGTGTGTGTGGAGAGAGAAAGAGACAGAGAGAGAGAGAGAGAGAGAGAGAAAGAGAGAGAGGAGAGACGGGGGGGGGGGTGCATGTGCATGCAGTTCTTATTTGCCTATGAAATGTTCTAACATTAAATGTTGCACAGAAAGTTCCAACTTAAATTAAATAATAGAAGTTTCCTCCCTCTATAGAGGGACTTGTTATTTCATAAAATTGAACTCTGGCCAACAACGCATATCTTCACCTGCAATTTGTAATCTTATAGGAGTTGTCCATTGTGATGAGAGGCTAGAGAGTACAGTACTCTGATCCTGGAATCAGGAAAACTTGAGTTCAAAGCTGGCTTCAGATGCTTACTAGCTGTGTAATCCCTGATAAGTCACTTAACCTATTTGTCTCAGTTTACTCATCTGTAAAATGGATAACAATAGCACCCACCTCCCAGGGTTTTTTATGAGGATCAAATGAAATAATAATGAAATGCTTAGCACAGTACCTGGTACAAATATAAATACTAGCTATTAATGTTATTAAGCATTTGTTTCAGTTGTTCAGTCTGTCAATAGCAGAAGTTGGAACCAAATTCAAGTCTTGCTCTTTCTTACAATCCCTCTTCCCCCACATAGTCCAATCCATCTTCCACTCAGTGAACAAAATAAATTTCCTAACACACAGATCTCACCATGTCATCCCCATACTCAATACACTTCCATGACTCTCTATCACCTCTAGGATCAAATATAAAATCTTTGATCTGACGTTAATAGTTCTTTATTAACCTAACTAGTCACTCAACTTTCTTGTCTTCCTACACCTTACCCACTGCCCCTTCACTACTCTTCCAGGGACGTTGGCCTCCTTGTGGTTTTATATATAAGAAACTCCTCCTCTTGGAGTGTTTTCTAACTTATATATGACACTATTCATTCACAATAATTTTGTAGAACACTGAAACCACCATGTCCCTTTCAGCTGACCTAGAGCTCAGTTTCACTTTCCCATTTTTTGTTATGAATATATTTCCTCACCATTTCCATCTCATATCCAATTTAGGAAGATAAATCACTCTAGTTCCTAAGGTAAGTCTTTAGTTATTCCATACACAAAGAACAGGGTAATCAAAGCTAGAAGGAGAAGAGGTAAGAGTAATACTGTGCTCTAGAAGATAAAAATATCCAGTTTGACTATGTCAAAGGTAGCATTAAGAGGATTAATATGAGATAAAATTGGATTATTAGGGTTTTTCAGATTGCAAAGCCCTTGAATGGCAGGAAGAAAATTTAGAAGTTCCCTCAGTTAGAATTAGCAGAGCACAAAAACAATTACTAACTAAAAGAGTAGTGTGACTAGCAGTGACTATTCAGAAGTATGAAGGAAGGAAGGGGAGCTCTGAAACAATAACAGATGCAAGGAAGTACAATTAAACTACAGAACAAGTAACACGATGGATGTGAAAGTATTGTATAATCCTATATAAATAGCGTATCTTGTCTCCTACTCTTCAGCTATTGAATTTTAATCTCCATTTTTAAGTGCTACTAAAGTAACACCTCTTTAAAATCTGTCCTTGATTTTTTTCTGGTCAATCAAGAGCTTCTATCACAGGATTCATGTAATACTTTATTTTATATAATTTTAAAGTAATAATATCAAACTCAAACAGAAATGGGAACCACTAAAGTACATAAGGATCCCTTGGGTTATATATTGACTTAGAAAGCTGCATGTAGGGGAGGCTAGGTGGCACAGTGAATAGAGCACTGGCCCTGGAGTCAGGAGGACCTGTGTCCAAAGTCAGCCTCAGAAACTTAACACTTACTAGCAGTTTCACCTTGGGCAAGTCACTTAACCCCAATTGCCCAGCCTTCACCCTTCCAAAAAAAAAAAAGGAAAAGAAAGCTGCATATAAATATTATCAATCTTTTATTGTATTGTTATTTATTTAGTTTAATATTGCTCAAATGTATTTTAATCTGGTTCTAACTGGCACAGGTGATATATGTGATGCCTCTTCTATAAGCTACTCATTATTAATAATGTATATCATAGATTTGTGCAAACCCCTCACAGTACTATATTATAATTTATAATAAAATAGGAACCATGTTATAAGTAAAATTTGAACCTTCTCTTATATATAACATAGTTCTTACCCCATACAGTGCTTAATCAATCAATTAAAAAGCATTTATTAAGTGATATCCACTTGCCAGGCATTGGGTTACAAAGACAAAAATGAATAAATGATATTATTTTAGGGAACTCAAACTAAACAAATAACCAATGGATGTGATTCCAGAACTTCTCATCTCCCATAAATCATGACTTCTAGGAAGGAGTGTGGCATGACTGCAGATTGGAAAATATGGTCTAGGTTTTCAAAAAAAAAAAAAAAAAGGAAGAGGATGAAATTATTTTAAACTACAGAACACTGATCTTGATGCCTATGGAAATTTTAAAAATTCCTACCAATCTCTTCTCCTCATCCAATGAGTCAACTTTCTCACAATTTCTTCTTTTTCAAACTCTTTGCAATCAGGCTTCCGCCTCCACTGCTTTACTAAAACTGTCTCAAAAGATGTCTAATTTGCCAAATAAAAGAGAAATTGAAACATTTGAAAATTCATAGGAGATAACATCTAAGAAAAGAAATGATAGTAAAATACATGAATTCAAAAATTCATATACAAATATTCAAAATTTAGTCAATATGAAAGGAATATTTATCAATATAACTTCACTGAGACACTGAAATTAAAACCAGGGGTGGAATATAGCTCTGATTAGGCACCAGAGTATCTGGGTCCTAGTCTATTTTTTTTTTTCACCACTGAGTCTCTTTATGATTTTACACATGCCATTTACCCTTATTTGGTTTCAGTTTCCTTTTCTTTTAAAGGACGGGAATGAAATAAATGATTTTTAAGCTCTAAAACTCCATGGAATAGGAGAGGGAAAAGAATAACAAGGTCAATCAAAATATTGTTCTTTCCTTCCTTATTTCCTCTCTCCTTCATTTCCTTCCTCCCTCCCTCCCTCCCTTCCTTCCTTCCTTCCTTCCTTCCTTCCTTCTTTCCTTCCTTCCTTCTTTCCTTCCTTCCTTCCCTCCTTCCTTCCTTCCCTCCTTCCTCCCTTCCTCCCTTCCTTCTTTCCTTCTTCCCTCCCTTCCTTTCTTTTCCTTCTTTCTTTCCTTCCTTCCATCATTTTTTACTACCTTCACACCCTTCTCTCATCCTTCCTGTCTTTCTCTTCATTTAAAAAAAAAAATCTTTTTTATTTTTGTCTTTCATTTTTTAAAGACAAAGGAAATATGAGTATTTGGGGGGATGGAACAGATAATTCAAATGAGAAAGAAAATTACAACATAATTTTCCTAATTACAATAACATAATTACAACATAAACTATAGTGCAGTTAAATTGACTTCTATGCTCAGTGAAATTATAAGAGAGGGATTCTACCTCTTCTCTACACCATATAATGTAATCAAAGAAATATCCACATTCTGACACCTTTATCAGATCTGAATGCAACTTTAGTTGAGTTGCAAAATTTCTAAATGGATCAATGAAAACAAGCCAATCAGATGATCATACTTATTGTCAAGGTATGAACAAGACCTTAACATCCCCATTGAATCAATCAATCAAGACATAAACTAGGTATGAATCAAATGAAAGCAGATGAAAAATTTCCTATTATTGGTCAAATAAAATCAGCTGTTCCCTGCTTGGCTTAGATCAACAAGGAGTTTCAGAATTCCAGCTTTCTAATAGCAGTACTGCCTCGTGGTGGAATCCTTTTAGGTCCAGTGATTCCTTTGAAATGTAATTTCTTTGGGAATGGAATGAAGCAGGATTATCTGTCTCCTTTCCTCATCCCTCCCAGGAAAAAACAAAACAAAACAAAAACAAAACTCTGACCAGAAGATGACATTTTAACCTTCATGAGCATGAAAGATTTGGATTTTTAAATGTCAGAAAAGTGTCTCTAGCATAATATTACTGGCTGAATGCAGTTTCTGTATGGAGAGCTAGTTAAAAAACAAACAAACAGATATACTTCACCATCAGATCTGCAGGGAGCTATATCAAAGTCAAACTTCATGAGGACTCCACAAAAGGGGGAAAGCTCTTCTAAATAAGCAAAACGCCTCAGTTACATTTTGGCCACAAGTGGTCTTGAGGTCTGAATCCACTTTTCCCCAGGGACCTTCTCTTTGCGAGAAAAAGTATGTCACAGACTTTTTATGCCAAATCTTTTAAATTACATCATTTTTAAGAGTTGGTTAAATCTGGTAGACAAATAATCTAAGGAGATTACATCAGGTTGTAGCTCAGGAGAGATAGGACTAGGACCCACTTATTCCTCACCTCTCCCCCACCCCATACCTTTCATCTTTACCCATAGAATGCTGAAGGTGGCAATAATAATAATTGCAATAATAATGAACAACTATGTCTTTAAATAATTAGGTAGCACAGTGGATGGAGCACTGGGCCTGGAGTTAGAAAATATTCGTTCAAATCTGACCTTGCATACCAGCTGTGTAACACTGGGCAAATCACTTATCCTTTCTTTCTCTCAGTTTCCAAAAATGTGAAATGGGGATACGAGCATCTATCTCTCAAAGTTGCTGTGAGGATTAAATGAGATAATATTTGTAAAGAACTTGGCATGGTACCTGACATATAATAGTAAGTACTATAAAAATGCTTACTCTTTTCCCCTTAGACCCTGCCTACTTCTGAAAATGGGAGTTGGGACAGTGAGCCAAAGAGATGATCACACCATGGGAATATTAACTGGGATAAATATTGGGTCTTTTGCAATTACAAAGACCCACTTAAAATTTCCACCTTAGTTATTTAATACCCTTACGTTCAGGGATCACAAGCAAATGTTTCGCATTTTTACTTTCTCTTTTAAAAAATATATTTAATTTACAGAATAAAACAAGCATTTCTACAACATAGTATAATAAAAAAATATTATTGCTCCTGAAGCTGCAAATCTATAATTCACAACTTGCTATTTCCTTCAAATATACAACAAAATAATCATGTAAACTTTTTCCCCTGCCCTCTATGCTCTAGAAATGGCTACCATTAGACACAAAGAAGCACAAGCACACACACATAATTATTCTATACTACTTCTGTTTATTGTTTCTTTCTCTGGATGCAAATAGTTACTTTCTTCATATGTCCTTTATAGTTAAACTGGCATTTCTAATAGTCAAAATAACTTATTTGCTCAAAGTCTTTTTGAAAACAATATTGCTATTATTATTTTATACAATGTTCTTTTGGTTCTGTTCATTTTGTTTCATTAATTCATGTAAGTGTTTACATGTTTTTTTTTCTAAAATCATCAACCTCATTATTTCTTATAGCACATTAGTATTCCATCACAACCATATACCACAATTTGTTCAGCCATTCCCCAATTAATGGGCGTGCCTGCAATTTTCCAGTTCTTTGACACCAGAAAGAGAGCTATTATAAACATTTTAGAACATAAAAATCATTTTATTTTTTCCCTAATTGTCTTTGGAAACAGGTCAAGTAGTGACATTGCTGAGTCAAAGGGTATAGGCAGGTTAATAACTCTTTGGGCAAAATTCCAGATTGCTCTTCAAAATGGCTGGATCAGTTCACAACTTTAGCAACAATGAATTAGTGTGCAAATTTTTCTTTTTGTTTTTTACTATTGGATTCAAACTATGATGTGTCTAGGTTACTTATATTTTGGGATCTTCTTTTGGGAGTTTATAGCTTCTTTATTTTTCCAGGTTCTTTTGTCAATTGTGGGGAATTTTCTTTGACAATTTCCTGAAATGTAAAATTAGCTTCTTACATTTTGTCTTGATTTTCTATGATAAATTAATCCTGAGATTATTACAATGTAAAGTCCTCAAGGTTTTGTTCCTAAGATAACATGTGTTTTAGTTATTTAAATAATTCAATGATTTTTTAAAAAGCACATTTTCCAGTTACTCTTCATTTTTTATATCCATTATTCTCTGTAGTAAGGCTGTTGTTGCTTGGCTTCTTAGTGTCAGTATGAATATTTCCTTTTTATTAATCTATCATATAGACTTTTTTGAATATCAATGGCCACATTCCTCAATGCCATGAAGATAAATTCATTTTCTTCTTATGTCACATACTGGCTGTATGAACCCTGCATACATCACTTAACTTGTAGTTTCCCTAGAAAACTTTTTAATTTGTAAAGAAAGTGCCAACCTGCATTATTAGAGGAGTTGCCTTGCCTGGGAGTTCTCTAAACTAAAGATATTACAGTTTAGATTCCTTATCGTTATATTTATAATAACTAAGACCCATATGGGATAGAAAGTTCCTCTTCAGTTCAATACAAAGTTGAATAGAAAAAAAATAATATTAATCCAGAAAGATTTCATCTGGAGACTCTCTTGTGTAAAACTTAAACAAATGTACTCTAATTTATTCTTTGTTAGAATTTTGCTTCATATATTATGGTTAAAAACATATTTTTAGGGTTTAATTTTTTAATAATATGTTAAAACAAAGGAAGTTTCTTTACTCTTTATGTCTTCATATAGATGTTAAAATGTAATATATGTATATATATATATATATTATAATATTCCTTTTGCTGATTATTCATAAGGTTATTCAACTCCAGTAATCCAAGCAAAGAACATAGTGGAGAACTATAACTTCAGACTCATGTGGAAATACCATTTAGTAGATACTGAGTAGAAAAGTAGAAAAGAGCTCGAGCAAATTTCAGTGAGGTATGCCAACTAATAAAATCTAGTCTGTATAAAATATGGATAATGAGGTAAATTTCTATATTTCACTTCCATTAACTTCCATTTACTTAAATATTGGTCATGTAACAATTTAAATCATTTATAGTTACCTTAATAATATTTTAATAGCATTTCTCTAGGTCCAAATTTATTGGATGAAAACTGCTATATAAAGCAGTTTATCATAATGGAACCTGGAATTAAAGATTGACTTGTTTCTTAGCTGTAGAAATTTACACTAATCTCAAGATGATTCTCTTTCTGTCTAATTACAGAAAAGCATTTCCTACCAATTGATTCCAAAACCATTCACAGATACCTTAATTTCTTACAGATCTGCACTTAGCATCTTTATGCCTTGTGTCTCTCTCACTTGTCCTTCTGGCAACTAATCAATCAACTATAAGAATAAATCCTTTTTTTTTAACTTGGGTCATCTCTCTCTAACATCATAGTTTTCAGAATTTGTATATTGAATTTTCCTAAAGTAGGAAACAGTTGTAATAATTAGTTTTACTTATAGTGGTAGAGAGAGTTTGGACAGTAGAAAGTGCATTGAATTTGGAATCAGCAAACCTAGTCAAATCCCACTTTTGTCACTTATTATCATTTTGACTTTGAGCATTACTTCATGTCTCTAGGTAGCAGTTTTCTTGTCTGCAAAATAAAGAGATTGAAATAGATAGTATCTTTAGTTCCTTGTAGTGTTAGGTCTGTTATCCTGTGATAACTCAACTTTTGATTTGTAGGAAGTATAGTTTTGAGACCATAAAAATGCCTTTGCTCTTTCTTTTAATGTTATACTTAGACTAAAGTGACATTAGAGGTATTCTCTTAAAATAATGCCTTTTAAAATAAACTTAGAGTCTTTGCATTCTCAAAGAGATATATGTTCATGAAAATTTAATGGCACTCTAGTCTGTGTCCACTTGCAAAGATAATTGAAATATAAATGAAAATGACACGTAATGACTCCCAAATACTCCAATGAGGTCACCAATCTTTTTTAATAGCCAAAATGCTTTTTGCTAAAAAGCAGGTAGTAGCTCATCCGAGTTTGGTTGAAACATGTGTTCAACCTCATTAGACATTTCGTCCTCATTTCCATATGCCCAAATCTATAGAAATTCATTAATAACACTATGATCTGTGAAATCTGCACATTTCTTTTGATTTACAATCTATCCAAGAATACTGTTACAAAAGAGAAAATGTTAGAAGACCAATAATAAACGATTAATTAGGGAATAATTAAAATGTTTATACAAAATCCATATTGATTTTTAATTTACAAATCCATATTTTGTATGTATTGGGGTGATAGGTACTTTGGATCCCAAGAATGCAGGAAAATTATGCTGCAGAGATTATGTTGTCTTGCTATATGACCTTGTGAATCTGATATCATCAGAGCTATGCAGACACAGAAGCCATTGCCAACAATTTTTGAGTTTAAAAAGGTAGTTCTATTCTGCAAAAAATCAATATAAGTCATAGGACTTAGCCTCAAAAGGTTCCATGTCTTCTGAGTGCGGGCCATAGAAACAAAGCAGTACAACAGCATCATAGGTGTTGAACTACAATTACTGAACCTTATGAAAACAGATGGAAGATGGAGGAGTGCTGAATCCCTTCTCCTTTAAGAAGTAGAGGACCAAGGGATAGGAGAGCACAAAAATCTGACAAAAGAAGCCATCTATCACATAATCATCAGAATAACAGATAGATCTTTTGTTGGTTATTGTCCTTCATTCTCAAAGAAAACCAAAATGATATCACTGTCACAGTGAGATAAGGTGTGTTTGATTGTGGCTGATCAGACCAACATGATCTTGGAAGGCTCTATTAGAGGTCGGATACAAATAGTAACTGAGAACATTTGGAGTGGAAATATCTCTAAATTTGTGCATCTTATATTTCTTTTGATCTACTGCAATTTCCACTTTGCTCATAAAGCACAGAATTTTCTTTGATGTGGGCACACCATACTGGGTATTCCTGTGCCAATGTCTCCTATGTCTCAAAATTGATTTCAAAATTCTTTAGAAAGACCATGTCAGTATTCTTGTATCACTTATTTTATACCTTTTGTTATAATTGTGTATTGGATGGTATAATGGCAACCACACTGGCATACTCAGGATGACTGTTAGCACAGGTCCTTAGATCTGATTTACTAGGAAAGATAGCTGTTTAAGGGGTCAACAATCTTTTTTAATGACATTCACTAGTTCAGGGGAAAAGTCAGCACCCTGAACTTCAGAGAAAATTCAAGCAGAGAAAATACAAGGAGAGACATAAATACCAACAGACAAGGTTCTAACTGTGTGAATCAAAGCAATATTGCTATATACTTTTACATATATCCCTGTATAGAGACAGCCTTTATATCTGAGCAGTTGGGGAGCTGTGAACATATAATCACTCAGAATCTCAACCAGGGAAGAACACACACACACACACACACACACACACACACACACACTTTTCAGAGCCAGAAGACATTACAACTCTCCTGACCCAGCACCTGATTAGAAATTAGCAAAAGCCATGAAAGTGTTCCTACAAACAAGTCTCCCCTAAAAAAGCTTCTGTTAATGGGCTTCATGTGAGGTCTATTTATGGCCATTAAACACAATCATTAAGATGGTCATACTTTTGTTTCATGTACTAGAAAATAGAAGGTAAAATTGGTAATGAAGTTAATCTTCCAATTCAGCTTTGGAAAATCTGGATCAAGATTAAGAAAGGAGGTAGTCCTGGGCTCCATGGGGAATCACACTGACTTCAGCAATTACTTACTGGTCTATTCTACCTTGACTCATAGGACTTTGTGCAGAGGAGATGGTAAAATTTGAGACTATGTTCTGCAATGCCCCCCAGGACAGTGAATGCCACATACCCATTATCTTTTCATCTTTTGTGATTGTTATCTGGGTAAAATACTTTTTTTAAAAAATTGAATGCTAAAATATAGATTTAGAGTGAGTGGTAGCTTGAGTGATAATGATTATCCTTATATGGAATATGTCCAAATGAGCCTGAAATTTGCCAAGGAAAATGTTGATGTCAACAGAAAATGGGACAAAAAATTTGATGTTTCTAGACCTTCCATCATAGAAGTGTCAGCACTGATTGTGACTAATTTTAGTCTTTTCAAAATTCTAGCAGAATACTGTAAGTGACAAGCTTAGACCTAATATCTGTGCCTTTTGACAAACCATGTAGACTGTGCAGAGGTTTATAAGAGGACAGAGGCAAACAGTTCTAGTGATCATTGCAGGAGTCCCAGCTCTTCATCCTCTGAGCTGGATCCTAAAGTATTTGAATTTGCTGACTCCCCAGGCCCATTGAGGCTTGAAATCAGCAATAGAGTAGACCTCATTCCATGAGTGGACTGTTGAATGTGTTCAAGATGCAACATACAGAATCTGGTTCATAGATTCCTGACAGTCAGAGAAAGACCTAGGATTCCTGTTTATGATGGAAAATCTTAAAAATCTCAAAAACCAAATGATGGTTAAAAGCAACATTGAATCTAGCAACCATTATATATCACCCTTATCAGTAGTGTCTAAAAAAAAATGAAAAGATAGAGATGCATATTGATTACCAAAATTTAATGGAAAAGAAATAAAATGTACAAGTATATTATGCTACAAATGCAAGATACCATGGATTGTATGATAGACAGTCAGTCATTTTCAGTCTGGAACTTGCATTATGGATATTATCAGATGTCCATGTATGAGGAAGACAGAGGATGGATTGTTTTCATCTATTCAAATGAATTTTACCACTTTGAGCAAATGTTCCTCAGAATTTAAGGGGTAAAAATCACTTTCCTAAGAAGGATGGAGAAAGTGGTTGGGGTCATGAACTATCCGGAAGTGTTAGTTTATCCTGATGACATTATTGACTTTGTTAAGAGAATGGAATAACATCTCTAGAGACTGATGAGAGTGTTGGATATCAATGAACAAATGCCAAATTTGCAGAGCTTCTGTGAAGTATGTGGTCCATATTCTTTTCCAATAAAGTGTGAAGAGTAATCTAGAGATAATAAAAGCACTTTTCAAGTATACACACCCATAAAATCTTAGAGATCGAGTAGCTTTTCCCAACTTTATTACTATTGTAAATTTTTAAAGAACAATATTGTTATTGCTACAGCTTTAAATGACCTAATTCATGTACATATAAGTGTGGAGATGAAAAAAAAAAGAAACAAAAATACAAGAAAGACAAAATTATATTAAAACCCCCAAAGCCTTTTGGAAATAAATGGAAAGACAAATATTAAAAAACTTAAGAACTTAGCTGCCTTACTCATGGACTAGAATTGGCTTACGCAGATACATGAAAAACTTTTGTTCTCCACACAGATGCCAGCCTGAAAGTTTGGGAAGTTATCCTGAACTAAGAGAACAATAGTAACCAGAGGCCAAATATATTCTTTGGCAGAGGTTTGATGGAAAATTTAAAAAATACAAATATTGATGTACTTGTTTATATTTTATTCCATTCTGCAATTGATTCTATTCTGTAGCAACCTGACCCATGTTTCTTTGTCTCTGAGTTAAGTTCTTGAGTTCATGTATTATAAAACAGTAATTACCAAAACAATTTGGTACTGGCTAAGAAACTGAGTGGTGGATCAGTGGAATAGATTGGGCGCAAATTACATTATAGTAAATGACCATAGAAATGCAATATGTCATAAACCCCAAAATCCAAAATTTTGGAACAAAATCTCATTCTTTGACAAAAATTTCTGGGAAAACTGGAAAGCAGTATGGAAGAAACTAGACATGGATCAATATCTCACATTGTATACAAAAATAAAATCAAAATGAATACATGATGTATGTGTAAAAATGGTACCATAAGCAAATTAAGAGAGCATGAAATAGTTAATCTGTCAGATTTACAAAAAGGGGAAGAATTTAGGATCACGGAAGATATAGAGAGCATTACAAAATGTAAAATAGATCATTTTGATTTTTCAAATTCTAAAAGTTTTTACACAAATAAAAGCAATGCAATCAAAATTATGAGTAAAGCAGAAAACTAGGGGAAAATTTGCAACAAATATCTCTAATATAGGATATAAATGTGTATGTATATTATATATCCATATCCATATATTTGTATATGTATATATTGAGATAGAGAGAGAGTGAGAGAGAGAGAGAGACAGAGAGACAGAGAGAGAGAGAGAGAGAACTGAGACAAATTTATAAAAAAAATATACAAGTCATTCCCGAATTGGTAAATGGTCAATGGATATGAACAGGCAGTTTTAAGACTAACAAATCAAAATTATCTTTAGTTATATGAAAAAATCTTATAAGTCACTATTTATCAGAGAAATACAAACTAAAATAACTCTGAGGTATCACCTCATAGCTATCAGATTGGCTAATATGGCAAAAAATGGAAAATATTAGATGTTGGAGGAGATGTGGAAAAACAGTGCTGATGTAGTTGTGAACAGATCCAACCATCCTGGAGAGCAATCTGAAATTATGCCCAAAGGGCTGTAAATATATGCATACCTTGTGTTCCAGCAATACTACTGCTAGGTTTATACCCCAAAGACATTCAAAAAGGGAAAAGGATATATTTGTATGAAAATATTTAAAGCAGCTCTTTTTGTGGTGGCTAAGAAATTGAAATCAAAAGCATGGGGATATGGGAATGGCTAAATAAGCTGTAGTATGTGATTTTAATGGTATATCATAGTGCTATAAGAAATGACAAACAGCCCAATTTCAGAAAGCCTGGAAAAACTTACACAAGCTAATGCATAGTGAAGTAAACAGTATCAGGAGAACATTGTACATAGTAGCAGCAATATTGTTCGATAAAGAACTGTGAATGATATGGCTATTCTTGTCAATATGATGATCTGAGAAAATAGCAAAGGCCTAATAGGGAAGCACAGTATGGACCTCCAGAGGAAGAATTGATAACTGATTAAATATGGACTGCAGCATGTTCTTTTTTCAATTCTTTCATTTATTGTTCTTTTATTTGAGTCTTCTTGTACAAAATGAATCATATGGAAATGTTTTACATAATTGCACCTTTATAACCTGCATCTGATTGCTTAGTGTCTAAGGGAGGGTGGGGAGGGAGAGGGAGAGATAGAATTTGGATCTCAAAACTTTTAATAAAAAAAAAAGTCAAGACTTCAGAATTGCAGCTTTCCTCTCTGAGTTAAGTTTTACAGTTAAATTTCCCTATAGATCACTTCAATTGAAAGGAAACCATTATCTTGGTACCACTAACTATCTTAGGAAAAAAAAAAAATCTTTTATCCTTAAAGAGTAGATATGGATGACAGGGAGTCTGGTCTATTATCTCTGAATCACTGACTATCCTTCAAGAAAGTCTGACATGGTATCACTGTGATACTAACTAGGCATGCAGGTGAACACTACCAGTGAACTTTCCTTAGCAACAAGATGGAAGGAGGTTTTATTGTTAGCCCCACATGTCAGATTTACATCCAACTGTATTATTTTTTTTGTCATCTATGATAATTCTGACCAATTATACTGTTTTCCATCTGTGATTTTCCCTGTGGTATTTTTTTTTAATTCTCTTCTACTTCCCCCAAAATATATGAAAGCTAGTAATCCTATCTCATGATCTTTTCCTTGACTGACAAGCCCAAAGAACCATTTTATTGGTAATGGCTAGTCTTACAAAAATAGAATATGTTTGGAACATTATGCCTCAGTTTACTTTAATTTCAATTCCAAGATAATGAATCTCAATAATCTTTGCATAAGCTTGAGTTCTTAGCCTAATAGTGGGCCATTACTGAGAAGTTAAAAGATGATGTATATAGAACAAACCTCTAAGTGTGAAATGATAGCAATCTAGTGTTTCATATCCAGCCAAATTAGATGCTGCTTACTAGAGATGTGTAGCAACACCAGCTAATTTTGGTCTCAGCATACATTATAGGCCTAGCAAAACTAATGTAGAAGAAGGTGGTTTGTACAGAATGCTCCTGAGCACTGTACCTGTGGCAATGCCAGAGAAAGATGTGAGAATATTTTGTGACACTCAAAGTATTGGACTAAAACTGGGTAGAAGTACAACTGAGAGTTTAAGATTTCCAACAGATAGCATGCCAAGAACATATGTAAATCTTCCCATAGCAAACCAATCTTCCTTGGCACAGTTGTTTGCAGATAACTACAAGAAATAACAGATGATTAGTGAAAGACTATGTAATACAAGCACCAAAGCAGGGCAATGACCCTGCTTACCTCAAGTTCTGCACAGTAGAAGTTACCATACTACTTAGACAAAGGTGGAAGTTGGAGCTGTGCAATGGAGTCCTATCAGACTATGATTGATCCCACACATAGAAGTAGAAAGCAGCTCAATAGCATACTGCTCAATAGCCATGAATGCTTTGCACGATGACTTTAGATATATCCATCAAGGACCCTATAGCTAGTAAGAAACTGCTTTTGTCAGTCAAAGATGACAGCAGATGTCAGCAAAAAGTATTAAAAATGACAAATTTGTACATAGAAAAAGACTAACAATGAATTCTTTATATTGGGATAACAATATCAGCAAGCCTTTGGAACATGTCTATATAGATTTTCTGTCTTTAGAAGGAGAAGGTAAAATTAAGAGTCATATTTTTCTATTGCCAGATATGCACAACCATACCCAATTGGAAACCAAAAAGCATCTACTACTACTAACATTTCATGGGAAAAGTGTTTGTATACATATATACACATATGCATATACGCACACATTTATACACATATATGTGTGGGCATGTGCATGTGTTAGTATTAACAGTAGCATTAGTTTTAGTATTAGTATATGCATATCCTGCCAAAATCCACTCTGATTAAATTAGGGACTTAAAATGTTGGCCTTGGCAAGTATGAAAAAGACTAAGACTACTTCTTATCATCCTCAAGGCGATTCAAAGACTAAGAACTTTGAGACCAAAACAAAAGGCACAGTAGACTCAATATGTCTCATTCTAGTACATGCATACAATTCTACCAGCACGATGCCATCAACTTTCTATAATACTTACTCACTCTTTGGTGAAAACATTCCTGTCTCAGAAGAAAGTGATACAATTACTCTAATTAATAAACCTCTTATTTGAAGAAGCTGAGAGATGCCTATCAATTAACCAAAACTTCAGCTTGGGAAATCTGTGACAGACAAAAAGTATTTTAGATTATAGATTTAGATTTTAGAGTATAGCCTCAAAGAACTTCAACAAAGAGATGAGCTCTACTGAGAAATTTGGTCTTTCAGGGGACTTATATGTTAGTTGACTGATGGAATACTGATCCATCAAAGTTACTGAGAGACTGGATAATTTTCCTGTTTACAAAGTAACTCCAGAGAATGGAGGGACTCCATCAGGATAATTCACTGCAACAGCAAAATGCCTAAAGAAGAACTATTTTGATGTTTTAATGAACAGGTGAAGAGAACTGAATAATATTCAGATAAGAAAAGCCTGAGAAAAAGAGACCGTTCACCAGCTTTACAAAGATTCTCTGATGTAGGTATGACATTGAAAGTGAGGAATATAGGAAAGTAGATTTTATGTATTTATATGGGGCAAGAGAACTGAATACAGAGGCAAATCATTTTCTGCCTAAAACTGCTAAAGAATTCTCTGGTATAAATTCAATCCATGGAGCTCAAAGATACTGATAATCAACTTAACATGGCTGTCAGACACGTTTGAGACATACATCCACAATGATTCTTATGGTCAGCCCATAACAACTACTGGTTACGGTATTGAAGCAGAGAAATCACTCAGTTAATAGTGAACTAGACCTAGTAGACCAATCTCTAGAATAAGTTATGATATTATTGGTAAATCTGAAGATATAGTTCTACATGTATTTAGTCAATAATACTAGAAATTGCCCAGGTGAAATGTGTCTTAAATATAATTACATAAGTCTATGTACATATGAATTACTGCAAATTTGAGCATTCTTTTTCTTTTGCTATCACACCCATTTGACTATGTTTTGTGTTATATTCATGCAACAGAAATGTCTGTTCACCATTTTGCATATATTGTTCTAATTAAAGTTAAGTAGTATTGTATATGTGTATTATATCTAAAAAAAAGATTATGTTATTCTTAGATACAAACTTTTATATTTTTTAAAATACTGTATTCCAAGATATTCTGTTTTTTCAGAGTAATTGCTGCTAAATCTTGTAAGATCCTGATTGTGATTCCTTGATATGTTAACTCTATTTTTCTAGCTATTTAAAGTATTGGACTTGGAAATTTTCAATTTGGGGTTTTATTTCAGTATATTATTGGTTAATTATTTTTAAGTTGGCTCTATAGTCTATGATTCTACTGTTATCATATATACATATATATGTACATTATATATATACATGCATACATACATATATATGTATGTATATATATAGTTATAGTTATAATGGATCTGGGAAGTATTATTTTGTTATTTATTGAAAGATGGTATCCAGATTTTTTTATTTGTTAATTTTTTTTCAGGGAGTCTCATGATTCTTAAATTATTTTTACTATTGGTTTGTTTTCAAGGTCAATTTTTTTTATAGCAGATACCTCATACTTTCTTCTTTTCTCATCTTTTTCTACTTACATTGTTGCTTCATTCTTTACTGGAGTTGGTGGCTGACTTCCCTGATTTCATTACTCTACCTGCCTCCAGACTCTTCTAGCTGTCTTTTTGTATATTTCTAGAATGGATGAATGAGCTGAATACTTTAAGATACATTTATCAGTTGTCTTTCTAGAAATATTATATATTTGCTGGGATTTCTGTGGGAGACCTGAAAATCTCTATTTTTTACATTTTTATCCTTAATGAGGAGTCATATATTCTTTTGGATACTGTCAATGGTGGCAAATTTTTATCCTTTGAAAAAGCAGTTAATTTTTGGAAACAACATTATTGTAACAACAATCAATTTGGTAGATACTTAGCACTTAGTAACTGGGGGCTAAGTATGGAAGGTGTGAACTCTGTCCCACTGTTGAGAGGGCATGAACTCCCCTGTTGACGTGGAAGAAGGGGATTGACTGAGAAAGAAGACCAGTGCATATATATATATATATATAAAAGCAAGAATTCTAGAGACAGAGAGACAGAATTGGAATGTTGCTCCTGGTGGAGGAAGAATCATGGAGACTGAAGCAGGCATCTGGAAGCTTAGAACTGAGTTGGAGTTTTCTTGAGAGAGAGAGAGAGAGAGAGAGAGAGAGAGTTTCTCTCCCAGCATCTGGAAGCTGACTGAGAACTGAGATGGAGTTTTCCTGACACCAGAATCTGTTGAAGGCCATCTGGAAGGCTGAGAGGGCTTACCAGGAAGGCCAATATTCCTTCTGGGTCCTAGGGCCAGCTGAACTACTGGAGGATTGAAGAAGCATGACCAGGATAAGACTTTGTTTGTGGCCTGGCTGATCCTTGAGTTCCAGGCAAGAGAAGTGGTGAAGGGTTTGAGATGTGCTGGACTCTGTGAACTTCAGTGTGTGCCAGGGACTGCCCTGAGGACTGGACAAAGACCTGGGAGCTGTCTACCTCTGAGGACTGGACAAGGACCTGGGAGCTGTCTGCTTCTGAATCCAGGTGACTGTTTGGTGGATTCAGGAGGAAGCTGATCCCCATGTTCCAGGGAATCAGAGAGACCACCCAGAGTCAAGATGAAGAAAATGCCTCCCCTGGATGAAATTGAGCTTTGCTGGATACCAAGGGGTGGAGGGTTTGTGTGGTTTTCTAATGATTGTATTTAATGACTGATTGAGTTGATGTATGGTTGCCCCATGAGTGGAAGATTGATTATTATATTGTGAATTGATTAAATGATTAAGTATTGGTTGCTGTATTGTGAATTGATTGAATGCTTTGTTCTAAATATTGTGGCCACTGTAGTGAAAACTGTGTGGCCATTCTAAGGTTAAGCTGTTGTGAACACTATATTGTGATTTTCTGTGATAAGATGTAATGTTGTAAATATTATATGGTGATTTGTCATGAATGTTTGCCTTGATTTGTAATGGAATAAACAGAGTGTTTACAATACTGTGCAATCTGAACCTTAAAAGCTGTTCACAGTAGCATTCTTTTGGGAATCTACTGGTGCATGGCATTACAATTACCCACAATGAAATCTGGTGATTAATCAAGCTGAGTAATTCAATTTTTGGTGAAATATGTGATGGGCCATCAAGAATAAGATTGGAATTCTTGTATAGTTGTGAATTAGGCTCTAAAGGAGGTCATTTTAAGGAAAGGCAATACTGTCAGTTGAAGTAAAGAACCTCTCAAGGTAACTACTCTGAAGCTGAGCATTCCACTTTACTACATATTCTCATGTATGTCTCAAAAAAAAAAAAATCAGTCTTATTAATCATGCCAAACCCAGGAGATAATCTTATCCACTTGGCAAAGGGACAGTGACTTGGAGGACCTGGGCATCACTTTTTATTTGGTCCACTCCCTGTTGCAAAAAAGGTATGTGGGGGTAAGGGAAGGGATTTCCAGGATTTCTGCTGGCAATTCAAGCTGGAACCATGAATAAACATTGTGAATACTTTGTGACATTTTGTATCTGGATATAGATAGACAGACAGATATATGATAGATAGATAGATAGATAGATAGATAGATAGATAGATAGATAGATAGATGCATGGATGGATGGATAGATCCCAGATAGATAGATTCACAGAGTTGTTGAACTTTACAACACTCTCAAATACTGAAAGCCTGTAAAGTATAAGTACATATAAGATGTGTGTGTGTGTGTGTGTGTGTGTGTGTATTTGGAGTGGGGAAGGAAGGCAACTGGGGTTAAGTGACTTGCCCTAGGTCACACAGCGAGTACATGTGTCAAGTGTCTGAAGCCAAATTTGAACTCAGGTCCTCCTGACTCCAAGGCCAGTGATCTATTCACTGAACCACCTAGTTGCCCCCCCCCCCCAAGATATGTTTTAAAGTTCCTCCTACTTTTTAAAATCATTCATTAAAATGGGGGCAAAAAATCTTGAAAAATATTTTTATAAGAATATGAAATTGTGTCAGTATCTTGTATTATTTTCAAAGACAATTATTGGGAAAACGTATAGATAGGATCATAGCTTTAGAGACAGAAAAAAATCTTATGATGTTGTTTAGTCCAATGTAAAAGGTATGCAAATAGTGACAATGGTATCTACCTTCTCAAACTACTAACTTTGAACTAACAAAATATTTTCACAGTTCTCCATGAACCCTACCATTTGCCTAGAATACATTCATTTCACAATTCTACCTTTTAAAAAAGTTACTTTGGATGTATATATGTTTTAACACAATAAACACAAAATGGAGATATATATAATTTTGTGGAAGGGTTGAGGCTAATCTGCCTTTCTTTTCCTTCCAGCTATGTTCATGACTTCTGCTTCAAAGTCATTCCACTGCAGTTCCTCATATCCCCCTCTTCTTGCTTCCTTTAGTGTGGTATATTTCTCTGTTAGAATAAAAACTCCTTGAAGACAGGATCTACCTTTCTTTTCCTTGTCTTTATATGCCCATTGCTTAACACAATCCCTGGTATATAGTAAATATTCAATGCAAATTTCCTTCCTTCCTTTCTTCTCTCCTTCTTTCTCTACTTCCTTCCTTCCCCGTTCCTTCCTTCATACCTTTCTCTGGTAAACTGTTCTTTTCTCACATACCAATGCCTACATTATTAAAATTAATGGAGTTATAGTCACTCTGATCTAAATGTGAAGGATAAGACCTAAAAACTTGATCAGATGAATGAATTTTAGAAACTAGCATTTTAGGGAAACAATGGAGTATAATCTGCCATTGTCTTTTAAATTGTTTTTTCTTCCATTGAGATTTTCTGAAAACAGAGATTTCAGATCCTTCCTGTATATCCCATCAGTCTGAAAAAAAAAATTCCTTTTGACCTTTAGAAATCCTCTCCCTCCAAATTTTTCCCTTCTTAGAGGTGTGGGTAGGGTTCTTTGTCCCTAGAATGGTGACAGATAATGACAAAAACTAACCAAATCCACATAATATGTTCCACTGAAAGCAAAGCTTGCCACTGGTGCCATTGGAACTTAACATTCAATGAGAAAGGTCAGATTTCTATGAAAATTCCAAAAGGGATGATTCAAAAAATATTCTGCAAATTAGATTGAGGTTAAAACTCTGAATTGAGAATAGGGCAGCCTAAGTATTTGTAACCCTGTCCTCTAGTCTGTCAAATCTTTCTGAAGTTCTGTCTCCTTTATTTTTATTTTTTCTCTTTTTTTAAACTTTGCATTTTCACATTTTCCAATTAGCAAGCACTTTAGTTGATCTGTTCCTTTGACTTCCTCAAAGCCTGAGTAAATAAAAATAATTAATAATAAAGCCGTCAATATATGGCTGTAAGTTCCAACAACAACAACAACAAAAAATCCCTGGCTAACCATGTCTGCAAAAGTTCTTGTATCTTTCAGCATTTTAAGTTTATCACCTCTATCCATAGTTGAGCAGCATGTTTTGTCTTTGTTCTTCTATACTGATGGTTTATCATTACATTCATCTGAGTTCTAAAGTTTTTCCAAGTTAATTTTCTCTAAAATGGTGGTATTACTACAATGATGACTGGTCCAACAAACTTGGCCTAATAATCATATATCTGATCTTCTAACAGGATTGGGGAACCTGTGGCCTGAAGACCACACGTGGCCCTCTAGGTCCTCAAGTAGGGCCTTTTGACTGAATCCAAACTTCTAAAGTTGAACAGAAGGAAAGGAAGAACAGGAGTCAGAGCTACCTGGATGGGAACCCAACAATATTACTCTATGTAATTACTCTATGTACTTCTGAAGTTTGGATTCAGTCAGAGGGCTGTACTTGAGGGCCTAGAGGGCCACATGTGGCCTTCAGGCCACAGATTCCACACCTCTGCTAGGAACTTAATTCCCTATCACCTTTTTTCCTAGTGGAAGAAACTTCCCACCTACCTCTCAAGTTCCAAATCCTATTATGTGACCACATCTGTCCAGATGTTCTTTGCTGTCTTCCTCAACAGCTAAAACCTAGTACTATTATAGTCAATTTTAATACAAATTAATGATTCGAAAAAATCAATATAATTTCTGGACCAAGTTAATGTTTTCTTTTTAATTCTCCTTGTATAACTGATTATCTTACTCTGATTTTTCCAGGCTAACTAGCATATGTTTTCAAGAAACTTCAAGTCGTTTCTTACGTGCACAGTCCTTCCCAGTGACTTATGCCTTGCTCCCAGTGACTAAAGTGTTGCTTCAGATTACAGAGCTCAGTTTCATTTAATAAAAAAGAAAAAAATACCTTAGTTTATTCTTATTCTAGCAGCATCCAGATTTCTGCCTCTCAACAGACTATTTATCTATATGATATATTACTTCTGGCTATCACATTAGTTCTATGCCCACTTTCCCCACCTCTCTCCCATGCCATTGATGGCTTAATGTTTCCCTCATCTACCTATTGCTCATCTCCTATACCTGGATTTAGGTGATGCTTCAAACTATCTTATAATCATGCCCCTAATCCCTTCAACTTTCTTTCCCTACACTAGAATATTATAGAAAAAAATCAATTTAAAGTTAGAGAAAAGTAGACTTTCTTATTCCCCAGTCTTGTGTAAACCTGCTCCAACCACATGAAAATTAATTCTCAACAAGAGAATGTTTGGACAATGACTTGATAAGCAGCATATTTAGTGGTAATTGATTGTTCTGGAATACTATAAGCATGGGGAATAGCATAAGGATTCAGTTCAAAAGATTTCTAGTGTGATCACAGCCAGGTCCTCTGTCATAGAAACCACAGTAGAAGAGAAGGCATCAAGAGAGGGCCTTTGGCACAAAGAAAATGGTGAAGATCCCCTACTTGAATAGGCTGGGAGGTGAGAGAAAACAACCTTGTCATAGCAAAGTCAGAGTGAAGATGCTAAAACCAGGAAACATACTGAGAACAAGATCAACAAGACTAATACTATACAGCTTGAACAATGAACCAAAACCTCCTTATTTCCTCCCTAACCAAGGACTCTAACTTTTCTAGGAACAAAGAATTCATTAAGCCTTTGGCAAATAAGGATAAAGATCAGTCTTCTTATTTCATCAATATAAAGAACTCTCATGTGAGAAAATGTCCTCTACTCATGCAAGTTGGCACTTCTCTGTAAATTTTAAACTTAGAGAGTTTTCTAGAGCCAAATTATCAAACACAAATCCCCTGGGTTTCACGTAGACCACAATGCTCCCAAGTGCAACACAAATGAGATTAAAATATAGAGTACATATGATTGTAATATGTTGATGTATTAATAAAAGAAGCAATATATATGTGTGTAATTTTTTAAGTCAACATGCAGCCAATAGGGAAGCTTACATATGGTTTCATGGCCCTTTTTGCTAATTGAGTAGCATCACTGGCCTAGAACACTGAGATTTGCCTACAGTCACACAGTCAGTATGTATCAAAGGCAGAACTTGAACCCAGAGCTTCCAAAGTTTGAGGCCAACTCTCTAGAAAGTAGGATTTGATTGTATTTCTTTGGATGGATGTAGGAACAGGGAGTCATTATAAATAGGAGTCAGATTTAATAGCTTATCACAGCTACTAATCTACTTCTCTCTCATTCTTTCTCTTACTTACTCTTTTCCCAAACTTGTCTATAGATTACTTCAACTTTCTTCTGAATAGAGGCATACTTTGTTTAATACCCATTAGAATGTGTGTGACATTAAATGAAACAAGATCATGTTGGAGGGGTGCAATTTCATAGGAAATTGAGTTGAACAGAGGGAAAGGAAGAACAGGAGCCAGAGCAACCTGGATGGGAGCCCAAAAATATTACTCTAGGTGACATAATAGAGGGTAAGTGTGTTTCTAGCTTCATCAGCAATGACTCACTTCTTTAGCTACTCTGAATTTCACAATTTCACTTTTTGTCAGAGCCAAACTCCCCAGAGGGACTTTCTCGCTCCATTTTTTATTATTATTCTTTTAAACTTCAAAAACATATCTGAAGAGAGCAGTACAGATTTATAGCCATGAAATTTCTTCACCCCTTTTTTATCTACTAGCACAAATCTTAATTGAATAAGGAGAGATAGCTCTGGTTGCTACCACTCTGAACTTAGAGCCAGAGGAGCTGAATTTTATGCTTACTCCTTGAGTGACCTTGGAAAAGTCACCTCAATTCCTCACTTGTCCCATCTGAAAAATGAGGAAACATTGAAATACATGATATCTAATATTCCTTCCAGCTCTAAATTCTGTGACCCTACTTGACCATCAACATTCTCTATGAGTTTGTCTTTCATTTCTACCTGAAATATTTTTCCTGGTTGTACCCCAAACTAGGACTGGGTATAGGACCTTCCATGGGTCTAGTTGCTCCTAGGCTGAGGTTTTGCGAGTTTATAAAATCTACACAGGGGGCGGAGCCAAGATGGCGGCATAGGAGCAGCAACATATCGCAGCTCTCACATAGCCACCCCAAAATACCCGTAAAATAGGACACTAAACCAATCCTAGAACTCCAAAACGCACACAAGGATACTTCCCACTAAAGTCAGCTCG
>JAQQSV010001639.1:0-26161 GCA_028646515.1 Pseudochirops corinnae
ATAATTTACATGCAACTTGGTAATAAGATATACAGGCACAGGGGTAGGGAGATCCATTGTTTTTTTAAAAAAGTTTTTGAGTTCCAAATTCTATTCCTTCCCAATCTGATATAGGTTACACATGTGCAACCATGTAAAACATTTCCATATTAGTCATTTTATCTAGGCAGTCTTCAATTGAAAAAGAAGGAAAGAAAGTGAAAAATAGCATGCTTTGATCTGCATTTAGACTCCATCAGTTCTTTATCTGGAAGTGCTTTTTCACCTTGAGTCCTTTGTATTGCTGAGAATAGCTAAGTCATTCACAGTTGCTCCTCCTTATAATATTGCTATTGCTGTGTACAATGTTCTTCTGGTTCTTTTCACTTTACTTTTCATCAGTTCATGTGAGTCTTCTCAGGTTTTTCTGAAATCATCCTGTTCATACTATCTAATAGTGCTATAATATTCCATTACACATTTATTTAGCCATTCCTCAATTGATGGGCATCCCCACAGTTTCGAATGGAAACAATTTTGACCTGTTTGTACAAGTCACACTCTATCTGGGTCTAAATTTCCTCCACTGTAAAATGGAGAGGTTGGGCTAGAATAGCTAAATCATCCCTAAGTTTACTTTCTTTTCTAAATCTATGACCCTATGATGCATTATATTCCTCAAAAAAATTGTTTAGAAGATTGAAACAAATAGACAAAGCAAGGTGGGTATCTGAATGTATTTGAAAGAAAACGAAAAAAATATGTGCCTAGAGTTCACTGAACTCTGAGTCTATTAAAAGTTGATTCTGAAATCCAAGTAATTGTGTAGGAAATTGTAATACATATGAGAGCCAGAGGAATTTAGTTGGGTGTTGGGATGAGAGAGAAATCAGAAAGATAAATAGACCGAGGTGTCCAGGAGATAGAAATGAGAAATCCTTGATAAGAGGAGGTATCAGATTGAAGAAAAATTCAAGTATAGAGAAGACAAAAGGAATATTGCCCAGTTTAGATAAAGCTAAGTTCTGTCTATCAGAAAGAAAGATTTTAATACTTCTATGGATCCTAAAGTGAGCAAGTCATAGAGAAGTTTGAAGGACAAGATTCTAACATTAAAAAAAACCCCAAATGTATTTCTTAACTTTTCTGACATACTTTTTTAGAGTAATATTTTAAAAGCTTTTGAAGTAGAATTTGAATAATTACATCTATTTAATACCTTAGTAAAATAGACACAACAGGGCCTAGTTTTCCATCTGTTTTAAGATGAAACCTTTTTTCTGAAGCATGTAAATGAAAGGAGATTGAAGGCCTTTTTAAACAATCCCTAAATACCATTTCCTAATTGCAACCAGTCAAGCCAATTACTTGTTATGCCCTACATAAAATTTGTCATCTTGTGAAAAAATCCAATTTTAAGAATAAGTGAAAATCTATTTCACTTCCTGATAGTTTAATGTATTTCAAAATATAAAAAAAACTGCAGGATTTTTCATATTTATTTTACATCAGATGATGGACAATTATATCTTCTGTGTCATTTGGAGATGATAAGATTGATGAGCTATTTATGCCAACAACTAGAATTCAGCTCAGCCACTCTTTAAAAATGTATCATCTCCAGTTATTTTTAGCCTAACTTAATTTCCCCCTGAAGTCATTCTTAAATGACATCTACAAAGAAATTTAATTAGTTGAACTTATGCCCCCCAAAACTTAAAAAATAATGACAGAAATAAATTGCTGCTCTTTTCAGAATGGAGTTTTTGCTTCTTGGGTTCCCAAGATCTTTCTCATCTAGTAAAAATACAGGATAAATAACATTTACACCTTTAAGATAGAAATCTGACTCAATAATTTGTTTTTAAGTAATGTTGAATCTTTGAAATTTCCTAAAATATATGGCTAATATTTTAGTTAATGTGATACTTAATTTGTTCTCTCACTAATAGTTAAAATGACAAATTGATAAGATTTTTCATACTAAGATGAGAAAATTGTCTTAAATTTTTTTTAACAGTTAGCTCACCCAAATAACAAAATATTGGTATTAGTCATTTTGACTTATGTTTTAAATAGGTGCTTATTAAACTGATATGTAGAAATTTTCATTATCATTTTTATCAGAGTGTATACAAAATTCAGTATTTTGATTTTAGTGCATGAAACCCACAATTTATAAGGTGAAGGCAGAGGGAACTTACATAGAAGAGAAATAAAAGTTTCTTCACTTTGTTCCTAGAACTTTCTTGAACAAATTGTTAGTAGAAGATACCCAGGAAAAACCAGTTTTCATTGAACTTGGAAAGCTAATGGAATCAACCTTCCAACTCTCAAAATGTGAGTAAAGTGAATTTGTACTTGAAAGTAAGCACCTCCAGTGGTTTATATTTCTGTTTTTGAAATTCACAGGAGGCTTTATGTTGAAAAACTGGAATATTCTGGTTATGATTTAATGATTCTGTTGATCAACTAATTAGTGATCATCAAATTTTGGCATTGAGATATAGGGACTTCTATAGTCAGGGAACCATTGTAGATTAGGAATTTACCAACCCAACATAACAGCCCTACTTGAAGAAGGAGGATTGGGTAAAATGGCTTCTCTTTATATTCTTTCGTCTGAAGCAGTTCGATTCAATCAGCACGTATCAAGTATCTACTGTGTGTGAAGCAATGTTTTAGGCACTGAGATTTTAAAGATATGTTGGCCATAGTTTCTGATTCCAATGAATTTTCAAGTTGGTCCCTATGAATCTGCTCTATTATTTTTCTTAAGTTTAAGATACCTTAAAACCAACTTTCTTAAGTTTAAGCTTAAAACAGCATTTCTCAAACTTAAGACAACTTGTCTTTGTGAAGAATGGGATACAGACCACTCAGATTTAAAGTGCTTCAAGTTAATATTTAAAAAAAATTCCTCATAGTTAAAAGTGAATTGCTTTTTCTTAAGACAAAATTATTTTTTTTAGCCCTTATAATGTGACTTTGTATTATGTACCATTGAGTCTTGGTTGTTTTCTATGAGTCAATATTCAAGATTATCTTGCAAAGAAGGTGTGGGTTTTGCTGAATCCTTCAAATTTGCATTCAGAGCCATTCAAGGTATCTTAAATTGACTTGGTAATCATCATGAACATAAAATCACTATTTATGAAATGATATTCTGTATTGCAATGACAGTGAATGTTCTAATTTAGCAATGCTATATGTAGCATTTGCTTCTGTGAAAGAGTTAGTGGAGCTAATAACCTTCAACTTGAACTGATACCACTGGCCCTTTGTAGGACCTCTGGGAGGCAGATTCATCCTAGAAGTCACGGCCATTAACTTCATATTGTGCTCTCACCATTTACAGAAGATTTGAAAGTTTTTCCTCTTCTGCTTGCAAGCCCCCAGGCGACAGACCTGAGAAATGAGATTTCAGCAAGATAGGAAACATACTCACCTATCAAATATGTAACTACAAGGTTCTGTTGATATTATTAGATTGTTAATGATGTGATAAAGTAAAAATATTGCCTCTCTGCCCACCAGCTAAAGAATGAAGAATAGCTCTGTGAGCCACAGGCAATTACTGTAATGACAGAGAAGAGGCTTCCAGAAACATTCTGTTTTTCTTGCTGAATTTTCTCAATTCCCTTTCCAACTAAGAAATATATCTCTGTCTCTGTCTCTGTCTCTGTCTCTCTCTCACTCTCTCTCTCTTCAGAAAACTCCCATTCACTTCTTCAGTCCAGCAGCCCAGCTCTCAGATGCTGGGACAATCCTGCTTCCTCCAAAGGGAACCACCAGGTGGAAGATACCCAATTCTTTCTCTCTGTCTCCAGAATTCTTCTTATATACACACACTGGCCTCCTGTCTCTGCCAACCCCCTCCTGCCATGTCAACAGGGGAGTTCATGCCCTTTCAACAGGGGACAGAGTTCACACCTTCCATACTTAGCCCTAAGTTACTAAGGGCTAAGTATCTGCTAAATTGATCCCTGTCACACTCAGTCAGAATGCCCTGACTCTTACAGGTCCTTTCTTAGGCCAGATAGACTCTCAAGCAGTGCTCTGGCATCCAGTACATTTTTGGCAGTGGCTGTTTTGCCATTTCTCCTTGTATGCCTCTTTCTTTTTCACATATGTTGGCTTTGATCTTTTTCTTAGAGTCATTACCATTCATCCATCTACATTTTTTGTCATGGGTACATGGTCTCCCAGGAAATGAAGTATTTGTTTTTAGACATACTCATCATATTCTCTCTATAATTAAACAATTTGCAGTTCTTGAAAAATTACTTGTGATACATATATATAATCTATAGATACCCACTATATGTGATCCTTCAAGTTAAACATAGTGTGGACAATGCAGTTGATATTTTGTGTAAGCTACCTCATAACTTGGAGACTTCCCAGTTCCCCACAGAGATATTTGGAAAGGGAGGTATGTTGTAAACTCTCTATGGAGTAAAAACATATAAGAAATATATTTCTCATTTGGGATTGCTGAACAAGATAAAGCTCCTCTAAAGAAAATGGGGGTGGGCTATTGTCTATGTAAGAAGACTTTGAGGATGGTAATACTATTTCTCTTATGATCATGTAATGGTAATGGAAATTTGAAGATCTTCCCTGCTCCTTGTATTTGCAATCAAACAGGTACTTAGCACCTTATTCCAAGTTCATGATTGTGCCAGGTATTAAGTCCTAGAACTTGTGAATCACACAGTGTGATGGACTTGTTGATGTAACAGAAAGGGGGCAGAACAGGGAGGAACCAATACCATATATAAGGAAAAGCCCAAGCCTAGAGAGGCCAGCATTGCTAGGAGTGAGCATCTGGAGCCTGAGCTGTTACTGCTGGAGAGAGAGACAAGAGAACTGAGAACTGAGAAGAAGTGAGAAAAGAAATGAGAACTGAGGATTGAACTGAGAATTGATAAGAACTGAGAAATGAGAAGAGAGAACTGGGAGGAGGCATGGCTGTGGTTCAGGCACTTTGTCTGTTTTGATGTTACTTTGTCAGATTCATCTCCTGATAGAGGATGATGCTGTTTTTACAGAAGCCCTGAGACCTTGCTGCTGGTTCAGAAGCCCTGAAAGAGGATTTTCTTGTTGTATATTTACAGAAATCCTTCTATATGTTGAAGGATCACATATAGTGGGTATCTATAGATTATACATATATATCCCAAGTAATTTTTCAAAAATTGCAAATTGTTTAATTATAGAGAGAATATGATGAGTACGTCTAAAAACAAATACTTCATTTCTTGTACCATGTACCCAGGACAAAAAATGTAGATGGATGAATGGTAATGACTCTAAGAAAAATTCTGTCTATGTTGATTTCACAGGCAGAAAGTGAATTGATGAGGGTGCCAGCAATGTGCTTGAGTGTTATTGTGGCTTTGTTAAACTTTGTCTTCCCAGGAACAGAAACTGTGAAGGACTTGAAGTGGAACAGACACTGTGAACTTCAGTATGGAACAGGAACTGCACAAGAAGCTGGACAAAGAAGTGAGAGCTATCTGTCTTTGAACCTAGGTGGCAGTTGGATAGATTCGGGCAGGAGCTGGGACCATGGAAGAGGAAACATGGAAGCTGAGAGCCTGCCTTGAATCAAGATGAAAGGATCTCTGAGAAAATCATGACTTACTGTGACGTAGAGGTGGAGAACTCTGAATTTTTTTTTAGATGATAGAGTTAAGGACTTCTCCAATTAAGAAGGAAGAGGACTTTTTGATTGAAGAGATTAAGACAATGTGACCTTTGTACTTCGTGTCAATTAAGGAGGCTGTTCATAGCAGCAGTCCTCTGGAAAGCTGCTTGTGTTTGGCTTTACAGATTAATGACCCAGTGCTAAAAGAGACTGTGGGAAGAGGTGGTTAACCAAACAATAAAGTATGAAGAGGCTCATTGTAATCTCCATGGGGGACCTCTGTATCTAACTGGGAAGGTTTTTGATATTTGTTAAAACATGTCACAGGAGTGTCATAGGAGTAAAGAAAGAAAAGTAGATCCATAGGGGAACTGCTTTTGACATCATATTGCTTTGAAAATTTAATTTCTCAAAGAAACCTCAGATGCATGTAGATACTAGATAACTAATTTGATGACATTGAGTGCTCAGAGGATATCTGTGTCTTCTTTTCAAGAGGAGAGAGTAGGAGGGGGTATATGACAGTATCTACAAATGCTCAGTGATTTGTATACTCATGTCTCATTTTGTTCGTACCCACATACTCATTGTTGGAACCCTTGAATTTAATTCATTACTAGGATGACTCATGTCTCCTATCTAACAAGACAAAATCAACTACATGTAACTCATGGCTTAGGGCTCCAAAATATCCTTAACTTTTAAGTACCAGATCTGACCCTGGGGGCTTGACAACAAAGGGTCAGTCTTATTTTTTGACTTATTTCTTCCCTTTGTAATACTCCAGAATTCTAGATATAGCTATCTCTAGGTTTTCCCAAATGTGGGTAATAGGGTTCCCAAATACTTCTTAGATAACCAAATGACTAAGCGCATATGGGACAGATGACTTCATTCCCACAGAAAGTGCAAAAGACATGATATAGCCAAAGGATCCCATGAATAAAGAGAATATTCAAAACTCTAGGCTACTTACATAGCTCATCAATGCTTTACCAGAAGATAGTTGAACTGGGATTTGCTATGAGGACAACACCTTGATATTTCAGTGAAATCCCTTTTTTTTTTTTATACAGATTCCTTTTCAGAATCCTAGTGCTGAAGCTTCTGAACAAGCAACCCCACTTTTTGTTATATATACATGGCCTGAATAACTCATTTACTTTGTGCTCCAAGCAGAATGTGGCATAGAAACCCCCAAAGTTTTGTCTTCCCTCTCTGGCTGCTTTGGCCATGTGAGCCTGTGGAAAGCCTCTCTGATCCATTTACTACCATCTTTTCAGCTGGATAAATTCATATTATGTCTATTTTCTCTCATATTCTTTTCACCCCTGCCATATGATTCTAATGAAAGTTAATATCAATGGCCTCTAGGTATAGAGAATGGTTGGGGAGAAAGTGCAGAAGAAATCTGTTCCTTCAACTTTTTACATTGTAAAAGAAGAAACAGAAAAAATTAAAAAGGAGAGTCTGAAGGGGGTGAGGGAGATCAACCAGTTCCAGGAAGGACAATGGATTTTTAGTCAGCCACTCACCAAGAGGTAAGCAAAAGGCTCTGAGTTCCAATCAGTACAATGTCAGTAGACATGCTCACACCATTGGGAAGATGCCCCTTACTTGTCTCTAACCAGTGGCCTGTACACTATAATATTGTCAGGTTGATTGGGAGAAATCATCAAATTGATCAAGATGTCTCCCCATCTACCACCTTACATGTAAAAATAGATACAGTACTAAATAGGACTCAGATCTGAGGCCAGTGGCAAAGGACAATTTCAGAGCACTTTTAAGAATCTTTCTGCAATGTGGGTGTGGTCAGAACTTTTTCAGCACCTAATCTATGTCAGTCACATTCTGCCTACACAGTTCAACCAGATTGCTTTAACTCTTAAAGAATCTGTTTTAGTGCAGAAAGTCTCCAGTACTGGCCTGAAAGCTGATGTCTCTACTACAGCAATCACAACGTATTTGAAAACCCTCTCCTGTACACTTGCCCAAAAAAGTTTCTTCCTCATTCTTTTTTGAGCAATACCTATGCCCTCATTACATAGCCTTATGGGAAACAGAGATAGTGATATTGATGCCTGGTCTCTTGGGAAATGGGATCCTTATCATCTATACCATATATCATGCCTTTATCTATCTATTCATCCATCCATCCATCCACCCATCCATCCATCCATCCATCACCTAACCATCTGATCTATGTTTTAAATATTAAGCCAAGAAACAAATGGTAACATACAAATACAACAATCAAGTTGTGAATGAATATGGCAGTCATGTAATCACAAAGTTAATATTTCAACAGTTCCTATTGTCCTAGTAATGTTTTATACTCTATTAATTTTCCAGTGAATAGCACATTCATTCAGAGTAGTATATACTGGAAGGCAATTCTGAGGTAATCACTATTTAAACAAGTACTTAAATGTTCCTGATGTGTGTAACAGTCATCTTAACTCACTGGTAGAATCCTAGGAAAAGAAAATTAGATTGATATGAACAAGGAATTGATTTAAACTCTCTTTAGCCCTTAAGAAAGATGTGGAAAATTTAGTAGCATCTTTAAAAAGATTCATCCTGGAACAATGATAATAGGTGTTCTAAAAATATAAGTATAGGATGTGAGTAGCAAGCCTGAGAGAGAGCAGGAAGTCATCTCTGCATTGATGTGATGAACTTTTATGATCGCTTAATATTAACTGTAGGTATTAAAATTTCCTGCCTCTAACCAGATCATTCTCTTTACTTAAAAAGTCTTTAACTGTTGGTCTGCTGAATGTCTTTATTTTTAAGTGACCTGAAACATGGTCAATGTGGATTTTTTATTGACACATTTCCAAGATGACCATTCGGTGGGCTGCCTTGACTATCATTTACAACATTTACAACATACTTGGTTTTCATTGTGTTTGTAGAACTTAGAAAATGAGACATACTTTCTGATTGATGGCTACCTTCATGTGAAAAACAACTATGATGAAAATTCAGTTGTTACGGAGGGTCTTATTGAGTAGATATTTTCTGTAATGTCATAGATTTTCATTATCTACTTGAAGTGTTGCCTCTGTCAGGCTTTAGGTCTGTGGAAGGAGTTTAGGTGATTGATAATTGGTCAGGTTATTCTAACATTTCTGCACAGATTTTTTCCTCAGAAACTTTAATTTTGGTAACTTTTGTTATTTGAAGTTTTTTTCTGGGCATAACTTCACTCCCATTGAAGACCAATTTCCACAACACATCCTTGAGACTTTACCATATTCAGTGTTGATTTCATTAGGCAGAGATCTAAAATGGTAGTTCTAATAGCCAAAAAATAGTCAAAATAATAGCTATTACTTTAATAGCTAAAGACAATGAGCTATTCTGTAGCTGTAATTGGACACAAAAGGAGAGTTTGTGAACACTGAAGAGTAATTATTATCATCTGATTTCTTAAATTTAACGTAAAAGAAATTAAAAATATAGTTTTGCCATGCAAATATGTAATGGCTGAGAATTTATAGTAACAAATTAAAAAATAATAGGGCTTGCTATACTAATTGCACTCCTTTCTTCTAAAATCTCAGAATGCCTTAGAGGCATTATCTAATTGATCCCTTCCATCTCTTGGCTTTCCCTTATTAGCCTGATTAATTGAGAGTTGGCTATAATTAATCATAGTGTTGGCAGATGAAGTAGTCTGTGATTATTTGCATGAAAATGACATAAGGGAAACAAAAAAAAAGTTTTGTTTAAGAGAAAACAAACTTCTGTCAGCCAGAAAACATAGTTTGTTTTTAACACTAAATAATTCAGATGCAAAATAAAACACTTTCTCAAACACATTAATTTGCTATAGAAGTTATTGATTCATTTCCCAATAGATATTTATTTGTCCCTATTATATGTCAAACATTTATCACAGATACTATGCAAAGGATTTATAGGCATATGAGAAACAATTACTGCCTTTAAGGAGTTTGCAGATTAGCTGTGACTAGTTAGTAAGAAAAGACATCTATGAGAAGTGGAATAAAAAATTCAGAATAATACATGATTAAATAAATTTTATAGATAATACATATCATAGCAGATCATAAGAGGGAGAGAACATTCTTATTACTCATTGTTATCATGAAATGCTTATTTGTGGAGGTGAGACTAAAATAAGCCTTTGAAGTATGAATAAAATTTAGATGAAAAATGGGGAAGTATATTCTGGGTGTCTACAGTATGGCAGCCAAAAAAGTTAATGTGGTCTTAGGCTGCATTAAAAGTAGTATAGCATCTAAAAATAAGATGATAGTTCTGTTGTATTCTGCTTTGGTCTGATTACATAGCATTGTATTTAGTTCTAAGTGTCACATTTTAGGGGAGCTGATGAATGTTCTAATGAGGACAAATAAAAATGATAAAGGGTCTTAAGCTCAGGGTTTAGGAGGATCACTTGAAGGAACTGAATATGTATAACTTAGAAAGACTTAGTCAAAAGCATCTTAGCTAGAGGAGTTAGAATTGGTGTACTTGGTCCTAGAAGTTAGGAAGAAATAACATAGGCAGATTTAGGCTTGGAAATGAAAAAAAATCCACATTAATAACAATTAGAATTATCAGAAAGTGGAATGGACTATGGGCAGGGAGAGATGGATTCCCTCTCACTAGATGTCTTCAAGAAAAGACTGGATGACTTTTTCTTAGGGATATTGTAGAAGAGGGTCTTTATCAGGCATTGATTGAACTAGTTGGCATCTGCGGTTCCTTCAAACTCTGATTCTGTGCTTAAATGAAAACAAGAAGGCATATTCAAGGGATTATTGGTACACCAGCTTTGGTAGAGTAGTGAGAGATAAAATTTGAACAGTAAATTGGATTAGATTATGGAAATCATTGAATGCTAGGCTGATGAGTTTGTGTTTATTTTACAGGCAACCAGGAGTTTGGATACTTGTTCTGCTTGGTTCCAGAGGACCAAATTAGGAGCAATGGAGAAAAATTGAAAAGAGACCAATTTAGTTTTGCCATAAGGGGAAACTTACTAGCAATTAGACTGATCCCAAAATATCATGGTTATGGGTTCTTTCTATGGATGGTCCAGTAAATGTTTAATTTGTCTTCTGGAAAAATAGCATGAGTGACATAATTTTAAGTTTAATCTATATTATTAATGTTTTCTCCATCACTGTATTAAGTATAATCAACTAAGCAGCAAATCAAAGCTTGATTTATTTTCCAAGGTATAAATGCTCACACTGAACATTTAACAATTGGGTCTCCCAAACCTGTTTGAACTGGTTCCAGCACACCCATGGTTCCTCTTCACTATGGATTTTCAAGCATAGGTTTGATGACCAGTTGGTGAGTACTTTGTGAAAGGCATCCTTTTTCTGGTATGACTTAGGCAAGACGCCCTTTGAGAGCCTTCTCAGTTCTGTGGCTTTGAGTTACATGTAATATTTATATTTGGTATAGTGGAAATAACATTAGCTTTGGAATAAGAGGGATCAGGGTTTGAATAACTTCTCTTTTTTACTTATATGACCTTAGCCAAGTCACAAAGCCTTTCTGGATCTCAGTTTCTTCATTTGTAAAGTGAGAGGACTGGACTAGATGATTTAAGAATTTTCTTTTTTTAATTGACCATTAAATCTAAAAATCTTATTGGTCTTCATTTTTTACAATTTTACAAAATTTTACAATTTATTTTTACAAAAATTTACATTTTTTACAATACATCTCCAATTGAACCTTCTGCTTGGTAGAGTACTGAGAAATAAAATTGGAAAAGTAGATTGGACAAACTGTTTTTCTTTCTGCTTCTCATACATGACACACGGTTTCTCATTCTGTGCTTGCTCACTCCCATGATTGGTATAAACTGCACTCTCAGGTCAATTTCATAGAATTTTTCTCTTTAAGAAAAGCTCAAGTCACCACCTTCTACAGGAAACCTTTCCTTATCCCCATAATTACTAGCATCCTCTCTCTCAAACTACCTTTTGTTTAGCTACTTTGTATTTATTATGAATATTCTTATATTGGTCACTTGGTCAACAAGCTTTTCTAAGCACTCATTATGTGTAAAGAATGGTACTAAGCACTGGGGATAAAAAGAAAGGCTAAAGCAAGGCTCCTGCCTACAAGGAGCTCACATTTCAAGGGAGGAGACGCCATGTGAATAATTATGCCAAAGCAAGATATGTACCAAGTAGATGGAAGGTAATTCCCAAGGGAAGGCACTAGTAGGGATGAGGTAGGAGGAGGGAAAGTGTGGGATTGACTGGAAAAGGCCATCTGTAGAAGGCAGGATCTGCTCTGAGTCTTGAAGGAAACAAGGGAAGGTAAGAGGCATCGGGGAGTGTGATGTTAATGGAATATGTCTTATGTTATAAGATCTTCTATTATATTCTATCTTCTATATAAGATCTTATAAGATCTTCCCTGCTCATAAGTAGGCCTTAGGTGAGACTCTAGGTAGACGTAGATGAGACTCTGGGTAGCCTTTAAGGAGTCTCTTCCCCCAACACCTCCCCCGCTCCACTTTGAAAAACCCAGATGTTGGTGCTTCTCTCTGGTAACTATGTATGTATTGCATTGGTCAGGCAGTTGGGTCTGTCTGTTGATCTGTGCTAATTTCTCAGATAGTTAGAAGTCCTGTCTGTTGGTCTTTATTTCTCTGCTTGTATTTTCTCCATTTTCTTTGTTTGGATTTTCTCTAAAGTTCAGGGTGATGATTTTTCCTCTGAACTGATGAATGTAATTAAAAAGATTGTTGACCCCATGAACAGTTATCTTTCCTAGTAAAGCAGATCTAAGAACCTGTGCTGGCAGCCATCCTGGGTATGCCAGTGTGGTGGCTGCTACAGGGAGGTACCAGAGTATTCCAGACATGAGGGACAAGCCAGGGCAAAGGGACAGAGTTCAAAGATAGAGTGTCATGTATAAGGAACAGTAAATAGATCAATGAAGTTGGATTGTAGAGTATATGAATGAGCGTAAATAAAGTATAAGAAGATTAAAAAGGTAGAAAGGGGCCATGTTATGAAAGACTTTAAATACCAAATAAAAGACATTATATTTGATCTTGGAGGTAATAGGAAGTCACTTGATTTTACTGAGTGGGTAGTGCCATGGTTAAAACTGGACTTTAGGAAAATGACCTTGGCAGATGAATAAAGGATAGATGGAGTGGAGGAGAGATTTGAGATAAGGACTAATTAGCAGGCTAATGCATTAGTGTAGGTGAAGGGTACTAAGTGGCTATGTGAGTGCAGAAAAATGGACAGATATGAGAGATACTGGAGAGGCAGAAACAACAAGATTGATAACAGATTGGATGTGTGGCATAAGAGTGAGGACTCAAGGAGGACATTAAGACTGAGAGTCTGGGTGACTGGGAAGATGGTAGTAGATTAACTCTGTAGTCATCTATCTATCTATCTATCTATCTATCCATCCATCCATCCTCTCTTTTTCTTTTCTCCTGGTACTACCTCTTACAAGGGGTTGATGATGATTAAAAAAGATTACAAAGTGCCTAATCTGAGGAAATGGTCACACTGTCCTGAGGAAATGAAGGGATATAGAACAATTACTGGAGTCACAGCAGTGATGTTGAAGTGAAGGTTGAAATGACATTTCCAATTTAGAAGTTCTACATATAGTCACTGATAACTTTCTAAAAGTATCTGGTTGTGGCCCAACTTGTTTTGGGGGATATTCTCTGCTGAAAAGTGAATTTTTGGTTAGTTCTCTGCCAATATATTCAGACATTTGAGTTAGTGTCACTTAGGAGGAAGAAAAAAAAGACGCACTAAAAGAATGTTTCCAAAAGGAAGGATAATGTTTAGAAGTTGTACAAATGGTGGCCAATTGAAAATACAGTCCATTTCAAAAACAAACATTCTGTGGTTTAGCATTTTAGTGCCACCTTCATTTGTTGTTTCTAGCTGCAGAGAAGACATGGGCTTCTTTCTTGACCTGCTGGTTAAGATGTTAGCAAATGCATTTTGGTTCCAGAAAGAGTGTCCCAAAAGAAAAAGCATTTTTTTTTTGTGATTAAAGACCATTTTCCTAATGCTTCCTTGTAGTAAGGAAATTCAGATGATCAATCAACAAAATATAGTAGTTGCTGTTACATCTACTAATGAACAAGGGGCTGGCTGCAGATTCACTCAGATGGCTTCATAAATATTTAACAACACAATATGTCATTTGGGTATTTCATTTACAACTAGTTAGTTGGGATCTGATTTGCAACTGCTCTACAACCTTTAAATCACATCTGTCAGAATGAAGTGCTTTTGTCCCCTACAAATAAAAGTAAGCAGGAAGCATACTAGAGATAGATGCTTTAAGGTGTAGCAAACCCCACTGCAATTTTAGGAGGCTGATCCAGATACAGCAGTGCAAGCACAAAGGAAGGGAAGGAGGTTTAGAAGGGAGGAAGCTGTCTGTCCTTCCTGATCCTTCATATCTGGACATCTCAGGCTGTTTCCTCCAGTGGAGACCAAAATAAGATGTAAATAATCATTTGCTTTACCAAGTCATTACTGTGCATTTGTGCATGGTGGTCTATTTGCTAGCAGCTCCCATGGCAAAATGAGCAAATGGGAGGAAGATACTAATTTCTTCATTTTGTCAGTGTGGCTACAAACTAGATCCAGCAGGACTGCCTAAGGACTAGGCAGCCTGCCAGAGGCAAGAGATAGAACAGAAATAAGAGAGATTTATACTCTTTATACAACTCTGCCTGTATCAGAGAAACATAGTATTTTACCAAAAAATTATCTGTATTTGATCCTTGCAATCTGCAGGAATAGTTGTCCTCATGCTACTTTGGGTGAACCACTGGAAAAACTTATGAAGCCACTCACAATGTTTGACTCACAGAATTCTCACTTAATCATTTGTATTGAAAGATCTAGTGACAGGTTCAGGTCTAGGATCTTCTAGCCCTCCCAGTTTGCCAATCATTAAGCAATCTGCACATGATTCAGTAGAAACAGCAATATAGGCCTGGTTCTCAGAGGAAAAGGACTGGTACTTTTTCATTAGGTGAGCTTTTCTGGCTTAGTTAAAAACCAGAGGGCTATGTCAGGCTAAAATGATAAACTATGTACCCTAAACTCAAACTGGACTGTGGCACTATGGGAAGTTTTATAAAACTGAGCACGTAGGATACATTTCACTAGGTGACTCAAATGTCCATTTCCTACTACCTGCCTTGCCTTGGCATGCACTCTTCATGGCCCAATTCCAATTCCTCCTTCCTTTTGGTGTCACTGAGAGGTCTGTTAGCTTCATAACCCCAGAGAATAGTTCTCTGGAGAAGAAAAGTACTGCAGCCAATGACAGGACCTGTAGCAAAGTTTTTAGGCTCTGAGATGGATTGCTAAGGAAGATAGGAAATAAATAGTCTTCCGCTGGAAAGTGAGACAGTGGAATGTATAAAGGTCATGTTTTTATAAGATGGGACCCAAGGACAAAAAGGAATATTTACTGGACTTGTATTTTCACTCATTTTTGTTACCTCCTGCTGGCAACTCCAGTTGTTTTACTCCTTAATACATTTTCTTTTGAATTGTGTGTATTCTTGGTTCCAGTATTATAATGGAGAGCACTGCAACAGTAAAGAGCATGTTTTGCAGTAACTGCAGACATCATTTGTATTGTCCATAAGGTCCTACTCTGATATCTTATCTTGGTGTAGGTGTTCTCAAAGGCTAAATACTTGCATTTGTAAAAGTCAAGAGTGATATTTATTAAGCAGGTATGGTAGAGGAGTAAGCCTAATGCTTAAACAACTCAATTTGGGGGAAAGCTAGGAATGGTTTATATACTTTTCTAACAAAGGAAGGTGGGAAAAAGCTGATGCAGAGAGGGAAGGGGGTGTGCTGTGGGGGGATAAAGGGTTCCAAGCATGAGGGAGAGTTCTAGAAACAGAGGCATTAACTTCTTGGCACAAGGTAAGGACAATGAAGTAGAGAGTTCAAAGCTTGAGTGCAGGCAATAGGTTGAACCTGATGTTTAGAAAATCATATGCAAGGTCTTGAGTCTGAAATTTCTGCTCAGAGTTGCCCCTGAGCTGATCAAGGCTGGTTCTGTGGTTTTGGCAGCTACGGACATCTCCAAATTTACCTAGAGTTTACTCACAATGGACCACTGGTATGAAAAGCAGCTCTGAGCCTCAGAAATCCTTCTAATTGGCTGGTTGTTGTGGAACTCCATTGTCCTGCTCCCCTGTGAAGAAGGGAAGCTCTAGCATATTTAATTGGGAAATACATACATGACAGAGCTCATGTCCACAGTTTGTAAGCTCTGACAGATTCTACCAAACTGAAGGACTTTGAGAGTTATGTTAGGAACAGATTATCTCTGCTTTCCAAGCTTTGATATAGGGAGCTTCAATACTAGCAGTCTGGCCATTTGGTGAACAATGATTTGGCCATGGCTGCCCTTGAAAACAAAGAAAAATACAAAATGGCCCCTCCTGTTTCTATAGTGACAGTGACAGTGACAGTTGTAGTAGAGGAAGAGGGTGATTGATGGTAGTAAGAGACTTTTAAGATCACCTACAAACAGTAATTTAGCTGTTGTTTGTAAAATGTGAGACCCTTGTCTGTTGACCAACACTAGAATATATGCTGGAGATATTGAATCCTAAGCAAGGGAAAGAAATTGAATCTGTCATTTAACAGGTATAGAGGACTTGCAGGTGTGGAAATTCCCTCTACAAATTCAGGCAGGTACCTCCTCTACAACTTATAATCTTGTAGAGTTGCTTAGACTTGTTCAAAGCCAGACAACCAGTAGGTGAGATGTCGGGGGGCGGGGCACTTAAACTGTGATCTTCTGGAGATCCAATGACATTCTACAATAGTTCATGTCTTTATATGATTGAATAAAAGGGGTACAGACTACAAACTCCCACTGTCCTTATATTTTGTTGACTATTTTTAAAAAAGCTTCTGATTTGGTAGAGTAAAATACTGTCTTAGTTTTTCTCCTACAACAAAGTATCTCCCATTCATACATCAAAATCAGAAAAAAGGTTTTTGAAAGATATAAACAGATAATTTTGTTTAATGAGCCTTTGCTTATTAACATTAAGTGAAGAATAAAACAGAGAGACATATTTGCCTAAAATGCTACTGTCATAGAGGATGTCTCTTCCTTAAACTGAGATTTTAAGGAAGCTCTCTAGCCATTACACTATGCTTCCTTTTTAATATTCTTATTATAAATGAAGCCAAAAGACAAAAGGAAGTTGGGCAAAATAAAAGAATAGCTTCCAGGCTCTTCTTAGAGAATCAAATAAAGGAGAATCAACAGGTACTTGACCTGGTGAGCACCAAATGATGTCATAAAATTAAATTGATTATCTTATAATAGTAAGGAAACTGGGTACCAATGTGGGAGTCATTTCTGAATCATCCATCTGTGTATAGTCAGACTACTCAGACTACTGACTTATTAGAACAAAGAAAAAAATCAGTACCAAATCAGAAGAAATAAAAATAAGATTTGATATGTCATTGAGATTACCCCAAAATGACTGATTCAAACTGGCTGTTGTTCATGCCAAAAAATGGGAAAGATTCTAATAATGGTCTTTGACAGGCTTAGCCACAAAATGAGGAAATCTAAAACAGCTTAGAAACTAAGTTAGGAATCAGTTCTTTACTTTGCCAAAGTCAGAGATATAGCAGCCTTGGCAATATTGCTTTAGATTATAAACTTATTTATAATATGTTATGGAGAATGGTCAAAGATTGTGAGCAGTCTCCCTTTGTGAGACAGTAAGAAGCAGGGGAGGGAAAACTAGTTTGCAGAAATTTTAGTCAAAGACTCATAATGGCAAAATGATCCTGAGACTAAGGATGAAAATGGAAAAAAGGACATGGAACAGATGAATAATGGAAAAGATCCATAATAAATATTTTTATACATTGGTGAGTGTAGGACTTGAACATTTGAATTCTAACATCAGTAAATCACTTGGTATATAGAAAAGTGGAAATGGTTCTAAAGGAAGCAAAAATAGGGATAACGGCTACAGTAGACCAAATAGACAGAGAAGGAGATGGGGCTAGAGGTGACATGACTTTGAATACTGAAGGATTGATTTTCATGTATCTAAAAGAGAGTATATCAAAGAATCAGGTACTTTGAAAATGTGAACTTTGCTTTTACCAAAAAAAAGTGACTGAGAAAATATCTGTGACCATCGGTCATATGCCTGTTTTCCCATCTCTGCAAAGCTTTATCAAAATAATCTATGCTCATCTTGACAGTTTCTTTAACGTAGCATTGTGAAGATTCTAGGAAGGCTTTTCCCAATGATATTCTACAATAATTCATGTCTTTACATAATTGAATAAAAGGGGTACAGACTACAAACTCCCATTGTCCTTATTTTTTGTTGACTTAAAAAAAAAGCATCTGATTTGGTAGAGTAAAATATTGTCTTAAATGTTCTCCTGCAACAAAGTATCTCCCATTCATATATCAAAATCATAAAAAATTCTTTGGAAGATATAAACAGATAATTTTGCTTAATGAGCCTTTGCTTATTAACATTAAGTGAAGCATAAAACAGAAACATATTTGCCGAAGATGTTTGCTACTTTATGGAGGATGTCTGGTTATCATCTTACCTTCAATCAATTTCCATGACTTGTCATTTCTATTTAGTAAACATCTCCTACATTTACACCCTTTTTATCACTCTCACAGTTTCTATCCCAGAGTAGATCTTTATCACCTATCTTCTGTCCTGTTACATTTCTAATTGATCTTTCTGTATCTAGCCTCTCTAGATTAAAACATCTCTCCCTACAAATTGATAGTTCTAAAGTACGTTTGACCAAGTGACTTATCTGTTCAAGAAGCTTTACTCACTCTGCATTGCCTTTAGGATGAAATTCACTCTTCTGTTAGTATTTAATGCCTTTCACAATCTGTCTGCAGTTTATTTTTATAGGATGATTAGACCTTTTCCCTTCCATCCTTCCCCCCAGTGTATTCTGTGCTCTAGTACAAATTATCCTACTTGCTGTTTTCTGTGAAGAAGGGAACATGTTGTTCCCTGTGAAGAAGGGAAGCTCTAGCATATTTAATACTCTTCTTCACAAGAACATCATTTTGCCATTATGAGTCTTTGACTAAAATTTCTGCAAACTAGTTTTCAAACTAGTTCAAAAAGAACATTTGTTCTTCCACTGTTGTGCTTTTGCCAAGGCTCTCCCACATTCCTTTAATGCCCTCATTTATCACCTCCACTTTTTTGTTTTTATGGTCCCCCATAAGGTTAAGTTGAAGTTCATCTTCCTTCAAGAGGCCTTTCATAATGTGTTACACACACATATATCTATATCCTGTATTCAGTTATCTATGGGAATATTATATATTTTTTTGGAGGGGGGAAGGCAAGGCAATTAGGTTGAGTGACTTACCCATGGTCACACAACTAGTAAGTATGTCAAGTGTCTGAGGTCAGACTTGAATTCAGGTCCTCCTGACTCCAGGACTGGTGCTCTATTCACTGCACCACTTAGCTGCCCCAATATTATATTTTCTTAGCAGGATATAAGCTCCTTAAAGGCAAAGATTGTGGTAATTTTGTGATTATATCTAGTCTCTTTTCTGAACTTCATTCCTTTATTACCAATTCTCAAACTCAACATGTCCAAATCAGAACCCAGTTTGTATTTCTTCCAAATCCATCCTTCCTATGAAATAACCCACTTCTACTGGTGTCATTACCATTCTTTCTGTCACCTGTGTTTGAAAATTTAATCATTTTTAACTCTTCCATTTAGTTCTTCCATTTCACTCACCCCCTCTATCTAAGCAGTTGTCAAATCTTACCTCTATGATGATCTCTCACTTTGACTCTCTTTCATTGTATTTTTAACCCAGTTAAGATATTCATCTCTTATCACCTAGACTCCTGTAATAGCTTCTTAATTGGTCTCCCTTACATAAACACTCTTTGGGTCTGGTCCTTCAACCAGTTTCAAATTGAGCTAATTGTATGATCACTTAGCCAGGCCACATTGTTCCATCTTGCTCACAAAAATAGTGGAAATACTTTGTCATATGTGTTGCTAAGTAAACTTTGTTGAAGGTAATCCTCTGATCTAATATAGCTGAAAAAAAAAGGGAAACCAGGTTATTTTAGCACATTCTATTTTGGATGAAAGAGATAAAAAATATTTGTGATCATTGTTTTCTTTTATTAATTTTCATTAGCTATCCCTTTAATAATATTTTCTAGAATTTTACAGGAATCAATCTGACTCCCTGGTCCATAGTCATCACACTCCATTTATCTCTATTTTATGAAAATTGGAATAATGTTTGCTCTTAACCAGTACTATGACACCTTTATCTTTCACCAGGAGCTTTGAAACATCACTGACTGGCTCAGCAGTCACATCTGGCAACATTCTAGCATCATCAGCTCAGGATGAAATGTTTCTCTCCATACTGTGAATAAACGGAAATACATGCAGTGCTTGGGGGACAAGTGTGAAAATTGTAATTGGGTCTAGATGATGTTAGTTTGATGTTGCCCTGAAATAGGGAGAAATTAGAAGGGTCACAGGATTTGAAGCACAAGAGTGAAAGAGACAAGGATGGCATTTGGAACCGTGGCTAGAAAACCCATATGCTGAATCTTCTCCAGAGTCAGGGTCAGAAAGAGAGGTTAGGTAGAGGGCAGAAGGTAGATATGCAAGTCATTAAGAACATCTTAGGATATTTTGTCCTATGACTCAACATTTCTGTACTTGGTAAATTTTATTTTATCTTACTTTCCTGAGTCACTTAGCAAAATTCTTTTTGAAAAAAGAATCAACTTCTCATTTGTGTATGCTAAGGGTATATGTGCATATATTGTGTATGCAAAGTATATATACACTCCAGTGCTAGCAATTGAGAGACACATAAGAAGTTGCCTGCCTAAAAGCTTAGAATAATTGCAAGTATACTTGGTCAGGTAAATCACAAAAAAGGAAGGAAGACTCCTTCCTTTGAATTTATCTACTGATCTTCCTGCCTGAGGTCCATTTCTTCCCAACACCATCTAGGGAATGACTCACTATTTGTGGTCCTTTTGTTCTTGCCTGTTCAAATGGACAACAAAAAAAGTCTTTTAAAACTTTGTTAGGTCAAAGGAAGATAAGTTTGTTGCTTGGAGGGCAGGAGTCAGTAATGAGATGATAAGTGCCAGAAGAGAAAAGATGAAATTATTTAATTGTTATTATGCTTCTATTTTCTCCATCATGGAAAACAGCCTTTATAAAGGGAAAGTATAGAATAATGTTTAAGATGGTATTGAAGCCAAAGATGTGTGAAGATGCTAAGACAGCATTTGCAGGACCAGAGATTTAAAGTTAGAGTGGAACTCAAGATCTTAGAGTTTAATCTACATCTGATAGAGAATCTCTTCAACACTGTACCATCCAAATAGTCATCCAGCCTTTGATTGAAGGCCTGCAGTGAAGGGGAACCTGTTGCTTCTTTTTAATTTTTTATTATTATATTTTTTGAGGGGAGACAATTGGAGCTAAGTGACTTACCCAGGGTCACACAGCTAGTAGAACCTATTACTTCTTCAAGAATTCAATTCTGCTTTTATAAAGCCCTGATTGTTAGAAAATTTGTTCTTACATCAAGCTTAAATTTTCTATTTGCAACTTTCACCCATTGTTACTAGGTCTGTCTTCTTGGAAGAAACAGAATGATTTTAACCTCTCCTCTACATGGAAGCCCTTCAAACACTTAAGGAAAATTATCGTGTTCTTTCTAATCTTCTTTTCTCCAGGATAAATAGTCATAATTCCTTCACTTTATCTTCATATGATAATCTCTTTAGGTGCTTCATCATCCTATTTGCCATCCTCTGTACAGACTCTAGTTTATTAATATCCTTATACCTTGAACATAGTCTTCGGATTGTAGTCTGACTAGGGAAGAATACCAAGGACATAGGATATAGTGTCCCTAGTCCTGGACAGAGTTTCTTTCTTAAATCTGGAACCTCATTTTAAGGAAGTCCTGAGGTCTGCCATATTTAACACTTCATTCTTCTCCTGGTTTTCCTTCTGATTGTCTGGACTTTGTTCTCCATCATCCTTATCCACCTCTCGACCCTGGAAGACGCCTCTGACCCTATTATTGTTCCTTGATTTGATTGATCAACTGTACTCACAATATCAATTTTAAGGAAGTTCCCAGATCAGTCAGATTTACTTCTTGGCTCCTCTTTCACATCACCTCCTAACTCCCTGGACTTTTTTCAACATCACGTCCCTTCGTCGGTACCTTCTGTCTCTTCCCTCCCTCCTTTTAGCATCTGCTTTCTTCCACTGTTATAGAGTAAAGTCCTTGAGGGCAAGGACTATTTCTTTTGGCTTATATTTGTATTCCCAGAACTTAGCACAGTGCCTTTAACATAATACACACTTAATAAATGCTTGTCAGCTTGTAGTCCAAGATTCCATTAATTGAATTAATTGCCATATTATAATGATAGTATATTGTGCTTTCAGTCTGTTAAGCTCCCAGATCTTTTTTTTTTCCAGACAAAATGCTTTCTAGCCAAATCTGCCCCATGTTGTACTTTTTAATTGCTTTTTTGAACCCAAGGAAGTAAATTAACTTTTTTTCTATTAAATTTCATCTCATTAAATGTGGTTCAGAGCTCTAACCAGTTTAAATCTTTTTGGACTGGGACTCTGTCATATGATGTTGAAGCTATCTGTTTCAGTTTTGTATCATCTGGAATTTGACAAGTATACCATTTATGCTTTCATGTAAATCACCGATAAAAATGTCAAACAAAATAACATGAAAGACAAACCTTTGGGATGCTTCACTAGAGTCCATCCTAAAATCTGACACTGAACCAATAATCTTTGCTCTTTGGGTAAGCTATTCAACCATTTTTGAATCTGTCTAAATGAAATATTATCTATTACACATTTTAAAATTTGTTCACATATTTCTCCATCAGAGACTTTATCAGTCTAGCTGCCCTAAATGAATTAATGTTGCGGAATACAACTAGTTACATCCATAATACTAATTGGCCTTGTGGATATAGTTGCTAAATGCAGTACATAATCTTTGAAGAATCATGGAAAATATGAAAGGTCCCACTGGACGGGAGTAAGATATGTACTCTGATATTAAAAGAAATGAGAAACTATAGATTGTTGACTTTGATGTTAAGTTTAGGATGATTCTATAATAGATCATAAAGAGTAAGTTTTGTGAGCATTTTAGAGATGGAAGAAGTGAATCCTCTGAGCCACTATGGTTTAGTAATTCATGGTTTACCATGCTAATCTAATTTTGTTTTAGATTTAGGATTGCCAGACACTTTCACCTGGATGTTTTGGAGAAATCTTAGGAATAATGTCAGAAACATAACTTATTATATTTCTTCCTTAAACCCACATTTATTTCTAAGTTCCCAGTCATTGTTGAGGGCACAATCATCCTTCCATTTAGTTAGGTTTGCAAAGTTGGAGTCATCTTCAACTCATCTGTCTTCCTTATCCTCAGTTGCCAATCTTATTGTGTCCACCTCCAAAATATCTTCTGAGTTTTTCTCCTTTTCTTTATTTAGACAGCCACTATACAGGTTCCAATCCTCACCACTTCTTGCCTGGATTAGGCAATAGCCTCTTAATTGGTTTTCCATTTCAACTTTCTTCGTTCTCCAATCCATTGTTCACACAGCTGCCAAAAATCATTTTCACATGGTCAGCAAAAATCTGACCACGGGACTCCTTTGCTCAGGAAGATTAAGGATTGTCTATTATCTCTGGACTAAAACGTTTGCTCCTCAGTTTGGTATTTAAAACCTTTCACTATCTGTACTTAGCTTACATTTCCAAGGTTATTTCACATTATTCTCCTTCATGAGCTTGTTCTTCTAAATTGGCATTCTATATTCTTCTCCTGTGTCTTTGCATTGATTATTCCCCAGCTCTGGAATATATTCTTTTGGCTTCTTGAAATCCATAGCTTTTTTCAGAGTTCAACTATTGTGTCAGCTTCAATGTAAAGGCTTTTCTCATCTCTTTAATGTTTAGAGTTTCTCTCAGTCTTCAAATAATCCTGCATTTACTTATCTGTTAATATTTTGTATCCCACCAGTAAAATGTCAGCTCCTTGAAAGGAAGGCACTATTTTTTATATTGCTTGGCATAGGGCCTTACATATAGTAGATGCATAATAAATATTTGTTGGCTAGGACTAATAAATTCATAGATGAGAGGAATACCATAGACAGTGTACCTGATGGCAGTAAGGTATTGATTTGACAAAGTGTTCCATGACATCCTTATTAGCAAGATAGAGAGATATAAAAACTAAATTATAGGATGGAGCCAAGATGGTGGAGTAAAAGCACAAACTTGGCATGAGCTCCCACTCCAACCGCTTCCAATACGTGTAAAAAAATAACTCTAAACAAATTTTAGAGCTATAAAACACACAAAGTGACAGAGGGAAACAAATCTCCCACTGAAGGCAGCCTAATAGGCTGACAGGAGGGTCTATCACACCAAGCTGGAAGTTGAGTGCAGTCCCTGTTAGCTGTGCAATTCTGGCCCCAGGGAGGCCTTAACCTGCAGCAGATGGAGCAGACTTCAGGAGAGTGAATCACCAGCAGCTGTGGTGGTTTCCAGACTCCTCAAACCATAAATGCCAAAGAGAAAGTAAAAGGCCAATGGGGAACTCTGTTGGAACTTGGTGACTGAAGAGGGCTGTCTGGCCCATGCCCCTGGGGTGAGAAATGGTGGAGCCCTGGCAGCTGCAGCTGCTGCCATGTGGCTGCCTCCAGAGCTCCTGGCCTGCAGACTGTAAGGGGACCAAGTGAGCATTCAGAGGGTAATTGCTCTTGCTTTGACCTGCTTGGATCTGGATTGTGATCTTGGGTGGTGGTCCTGGGGTGTACAGCCAGTGGCCCAGAGCTTGTGGGGGCTTCAGAGAGGGCACCCAACTAATAGCTCTGGCAGCTGTGAAAATCCCAGCAATTTGGGACACAGCTCTCCTCTCTGGAAGCAGAGTTCTACCATGGCAAAGAGATCAAAAGTCAAGTAATTGAGTGGCAACATGAGCAAGCAGAGGAAGCATAATCAGAATATAGAATTCCTTTTTTGGGGACAAAAAGGATCAAAACATGGAATGGAAAAAAGGCAGTGAAGTCAGAACTCCTTCATCAAAAGCTTCCAAGAAAAATATGAATTGGTTACAGGCCATGGAAGAGCTCAAGAAGGATTTTGAAAATCAAGTAAGAGAAGTGGAGGAAAAATTGGGAAGAGAAATGAGAATGATGCAAGAAAATCATGAAAAGCAAGTCAATGGCCTGCTAAAGGAGACCCCAAAAATACTGAAGAAAAGAATACCTTAAAAAATAGACTAACTCAAATGGCAAAAGAGGCCCAAAAAGTCAATGAGGAGAAGAATCCTTAAAAAGCCAAATTTGCCAGATGAAAAAGAAATTTCAAAAATTCACTGAAGAGAATAACTCCTTCAGAATGAGATTGGAGCAATTGGAAGCTAATGACTTTATGAGAAATCAAGATACTATTAAATAGATTCAAACAAATGAAAAAATAGAAGGCAATGTGAAATATCTCATTGGAAAAACCACTGACCTGGAAAATAGAACCAGGAGAGATGATTTAAAAATTATCAGACTACCTGAAAGCCATGATCAAAAAAAGAGCCTAGACATCATCTTTCAAGAAATTCTCAAGCAAAGTTGCCCTGATATTCTAGAACCAGAGGGCAAAATAGAAATGGAAAGAATTCACTGATTACCTCTTGAAAAAGATCCCAAAAAGAAAACTCCTAGGAATATTATAGTCAAATTTCAGAATTCCAGGGTCAAGGAGAAAATGCTGCAAGCAGTCAAAAAGAAACAATTTGAGTACTGTGGAAACACAATCAGGATAACAAAAGACCTAGTAGCTTCTACATTAAGGGATCAAAGGGTTTGGAATATGATATTCCAGAGGTCAAAGGATCTAGGATTAAAACCAAGAATCACCTACTCAGCAAAACTGAGTATAATGCTTCAAGGGAAAATATGGTCATTCAGTGAAATAGAGGATTTTCAAGTATTCTTGATGAAAAAACCAGAATTGAATGGAATATTTGGCTTTCAAATACAAGAAGCAAGAGAAACATGAGAAGGTAAACAGGAAAAAGAAATCATAAAGAACTTATTAAAGTTGAACCATTTACATTCCTACATGGAAAAATGATAATTGCAACTCATGAGACTCTTCTCAGTATGAGAATAGTTGAACGGAATATATATGTATGTATGTATGTATGTACATATATATATGTATGTGTATATATATATATGTACACACATATATATGTGTATGTTTGGAGGGTGTATGTGTTTATAAGTATGTATGTGAGTGTGTGCATATGTGTGTACATGTATATATAGATAGAAGGCACAGGATGAGTTTAATATGAAGGGATGAGATCTAAAAGATAAAATTAAGA
>JAQQSV010001639.1:26261-52621 GCA_028646515.1 Pseudochirops corinnae
TAGGGTAGGATACCCAATTGAATGTGTATGTTATTCCCTCCTTAAGCCAAATTCAATGAGAGTAAGGTTGACCCATATCCTTTCACCTTCTTGCCTTTCCCCTCCATTGTAACAATTTTCTCTCTCCTCTTTTATATGAGATAATTTACCTTAATCTATCTCTCCCTTTCTCCTTCTCCCAATATATTCCTCTCTCACCTCTTAATTTTATCTTTTAGATCTCATCCCTTCATATTAAACTCATCCTGTGCCTTCTATCTATATATACATGTACACACATATGCACACACTCACATACATACTTATAAACACATACACCCTCCAAACATACACATATATATGTGTGTACATATATATATATACACATACATATATATATGTACATACATACATACATACATATATATTCCGTTCAACTATTCTCATACTGAGAAGAGTCTCATGAGTTGCAATTATCATTTTTCCATGTAGGAATGTAAATGGTTCAACTTTAATAAGTTCTTTATGATTTCTTTTTCCTGTTTACCTTCTCATGTTTCTCTTGCTTCTTGTATTTGAAAGCCAAATATTCCATTCAATTCTGGTTTTTTCATCAAGAATACTTGAAAATCCTCTATTTCACTGAATGACCATATTTTCCCTTGAAGCATTATACTCAGTTTTGCTGAGTAGGTGATTCTTGGTTTTAATCCTAGATCCTTTGACCTCTGGAATATCATATTCCAAACCCTTTGATCCCTTAATGTAGAAGCTACTAGGTCTTTTGTTATCCTGATTGTGTTTCCACAGTACTCAAATTGTTTCTTTTTGACTGCTTGCAGCATTTTCTCCTTGACCCTGGAATTCTGAAATTTGACTATAATATTCCTAGGAGTTTTCTTTTTGGGATCTTTTTCAAGAGGTAATCAGTGAATTCTTTCCATTTCTATTTTGCCCTCTGGTTCTAGAATATCAGGGCAACTTTGCTTGAGAATTTCTTGAAAGATGATGTCTAGGCTCTTTTTTTGATCATGGCTTTCAGGTAGTCTGATAATTTTTAAATCATCTCTCCTGGTTCTATTTTCCAGGTCAGTGGTTTTTCCAATGAGATATTTCACATTGCCTTCTATTTTTTCATTTGTTTGAATCTATTTAATAGTATCTTGATTTCTCATAAAGTCATTAGCTTCCAATTGCTCCAATCTCATTCTGAAGGAGTTATTCTCTTCAGTGAATTTTTGAAATTTCTTTTTCATCTGGCAAATTTGGCTTTTTAAGGATTCTTCTCCTCATTGACTTTTTGGGCCTCTTTTGCCATTTGAGTTAGTCTATTTTTTAAGGTATTCTTTTCTTCAGTATTTTTGGGGTCTCCTTTAGCAGGCCATTGACTTGCTTTTCATGATTTTCTTGCATCATTCTCATTTCTCTTCCCAATTTTTCCTCCACTTCTCTTACTTGATTTTCAAAATCCTTCTTGAGCTCTTCCATGGCCTGTAACCAATTCATATTTTTCTTGGAAGCTTTTGATGAAGGAGTTCTGACTTCACTGCCTTTTTTCCATTCCATGTTTTGATCCTTTTTGTCCCCAAAAAAGGAATTCTATATTCTGATTATGCTTCCTCTGCTTGCTCATGTTGCCACTCAATTACTTGACTTTTGATCTCTTTGCCATGGTAGAACTCTGCTTCCAGAGAGGAGAGCTGTGTCCCAAATTGCTGGGATTTTCACAGCTGCCAGAGCTATTAGTTGGGTGCCCTCTCTGAAGCCCCCACAAGCTCTGGGCCACTGGCTGTACACCCCAGGACCACCACCCAAGATCACAATCCAGATCCAAGCAGGTCAAAGCAAGAGCAATTACCCTCTGAATGCTCACTTGGTCCCCTTACAGTCTGCAGGCCAGGAGCTCTGGAGGCAGCCACATGGCAGCAGCTGCAGCTGCCAGGGCTCCACCATTTCTCACCCCAGGGGCATGGGCCAGACAGCCCTCTTCAGTCACCAAGTTCCAACAGAGTTCCCCATTGGCCTTTTACTTTCTCTTTGGCATTTATGGTTTGAGGAGTCTGGAAACCACCACAGCTGCTGGTGATTCACTCTCCTGAAGTCTGCTCCATCTGCTGCAGGTTAAGGCCTCCCTGGGGCCAGAATTGCACAGCTAACAGGGACTGCACTCAACTTCCAGCTTGGTGTGATAGACCCTCCTGTCAGCCTATTAGGCTGCCTTCAGTGGGAGATTTGTTTCCCTCTGTCACTTTGTGTGTTTTATAGCTCTAAAATTTGTTTAGAGTTATTTTTTTACACGTATTGGAAGCGGTTGGAGTGGGAGCTCATGCCAAGTTTGTGCTTTTACTCCACCATCTTGGCTCCATCCTATAATTTAGTTTTTATATCTCTCTATCTTGCTAATAAGGATGTCATGGAACACTTTGTCAAATCAATACCTTACTGCCATCAGGTACACTGTCTATGGTATTCCTCTCATCTATGAATTTATTAGTCCTAGCCAACAAATATTTATTATGCATCTACTATATGTAAGGCCCTATGCCAAGCAATATAAAAAATAGTGCCTTCCTTTCAAGGAGCTGACATTTTACTGGTGGGATACAAAATATTAACAGATAAGTAAATGCAGGATTATTTGAAGACTGAGAGAAACTCTAAACATTAAAGAGATGAGAAAAGCCTTTACATTGAAGCTGACACAATAGTTGAACTCTGAAAAAAGCTATGGATTTCAAGAAGCCAAAAGAATATATTCCAGAGCTGGGGAATAATCAATGCAAAGACACAGGAGAAGAATATAGAATGCCAATTTAGAAGAACAAGCTCATGAAGGAGAATAATGTGAAATAACCTTGGAAATGTAAGCTAAGTACAGATAGTGAAAGGTTTTAAATACCAAACTGAGGAGCAAACGTTTTAGTCCAGAGATAATAGACAATCCTTAATCTTCCTGAGCAAAGGAGTCCCGTGGTCAGATTTTTGCTGACCATGTGAAAATGATTTTTGGCAGCTGTGTGAACAATGGATTGGAGAACGAAGAAAGTTGAAATGGAAAACCAATTAAGAGGCTATTGCCTAATCCAGGCAAGAAGTGGTGAGGATTGGAACCTGTATAGTGGCTGTCTAAATAAAGAAAAGGAGAAAAACTCAGAAGATATTTTGGAGGTGGACACAATAAGATTGGCAACTGAGGATAAGGAAGACAGATGAGTTGAAGATGACTCCAACTTTGCAAACCTAACTAAATGGAAGGATGATTGTGCCCTCAACAATGACTGGGAACTTAGAAATAAATGTGGGTTTAAGGAAGAAATATAATAAGTTATGTTTCTGACATTATTCCTAAGATTTCTCCAAAACATCCAGGTGAAAGTGTCTGGCAATCCTAAATCTAAAACAAAATTAGATTAGCATGGTAAACCATGAATTACTAAACCATAGTGGCTCAGAGGATTCACTTCTTCCATCTCTAAAATGCTCACAAAACTTACTCTTTATGATCTATTATAGAATCATCCTAAACTTAACATCAAAGTCAACAATCTATAGTTTCTCATTTCTTTTAATATCAGAGTACATATCTTACTCCCGTCCAGTGGGACCTTTCATATTTTCCATGATTCTTCAAAGATTATGTACTGCATTTAGCAACTATATCCACAAGGCCAATTAGTATTATGGATGTAACTAGTTGTATTCCGCAACATTAATTCATTTAGGGCAGCTAGACTGATAAAGTCTCTGATGGAGAAATATGTGAACAAATTTTAAAATGTGTAATAGATAATATTTCATTTAGACAGATTCAAAAATGGTTGAATAGCTTACCCAAAGAGCAAAGATTATTGGTTCAGTGTCAGATTTTAGGATGGACTCTAGTGAAGCATCCCAAAGGTTTGTCTTTCATGTTATTTTGTTTGACATTTTTATCGGTGATTTACATGAAAGCATAAATGGTATACTTGTCAAATTCCAGATGATACAAAACTGAAACAGATAGCTTCAACATCATATGACAGAGTCCCAGTCCAAAAAGATTTAAACTGGTTAGAGCTCTGAACCACATTTAATGAGATGAAATTTAATAGAAAAAAAGTTAATTTACTTCCTTGGGTTCAAAAAAGCAATTAAAAAGTACAACATGGGGCAGATTTGGCTAGAAAGCATTTTGTCTGGAAAAAAAAAAGATCTGGGAGCTTAACAGACTGAAAGCACAATATACTATCATTATAATATGGCAATTAATTCAATTAATGGAATCTTGGACTACAAGCTGACAAGCATTTATTAAGTGTGTATTATGTTAAAGGCACTGTGCTAAGTTCTGGGAATACAAATATAAGCCAAAAGAAATAGTCCTTGCCCTCAAGGACTTTACTCTATAACAGTGGAAGAAAGCAGATGCTAAAAGGAGGGAGGGAAGAGACAGAAGGTACCGACGAAGGGACGTGATGTTGAAAAAAGTCCAGGGAGTTAGGAGGTGATGTGAAAGAGGAGCCAAGAAGTAAATCTGACTGATCTGGGAACTTCCTTAAAATTGATATTGTGAGTACAGTTGATCAATCAAATCAAGGAACAATAATAGGGTCAGAGGCGTCTTCCAGGGTCGAGAGGTGGATAAGGATGATGGAGAACAAAGTCCAGACAATCAGAAGGAAAACCAGGAGAAGAATGAAGTGTTAAATATGGCAGACCTCAGGACTTCCTTAAAATGAGGTTCCAGATTTAAGAAAGAAACTCTGTCCAGGACTAGGGACACTATATCCTATGTCCTTGGTATTCTTCCCTAGTCAGACTACAATCCGAAGACTATGTTCAAGGTATAAGGATATTAATAAACTAGAGTCTGTACAGAGGATGGCAAATAGGATGATGAAGCACCTAAAGAGATTATCATATGAAGATAAAGTGAAGGAATTATGACTATTTATCCTGGAGAAAAGAAGATTAGAAAGAACACGATAATTTTCCTTAAGTGTTTGAAGGGCTTCCATGTAGAGGAGAGGTTAAAATCATTCTGTTTCTTCCAAGAAGACAGACCTAGTAACAATGGGTGAAAGTTGCAAATAGAAAATTTAAGCTTGATGTAAGAACAAATTTTCTAACAATCAGGGCTTTATAAAAGCAGAATTGAATTCTTGAAGAAGTAATAGGTTCTACTAGCTGTGTGACCCTGGGTAAGTCACTTAGCTCCAATTGTCTCCCCTCAAAAAATATAATAATAAAAAATTAAAAAGAAGCAACAGGTTCCCCTTCACTGCAGGCCTTCAATCAAAGGCTGGATGACTATTTGGATGGTACAGTGTTGAAGAGATTCTCTATCAGATGTAGATTAAACTCTAAGATCTTGAGTTCCACTCTAACTTTAAATCTCTGGTCCTGCAAATGCTGTCTTAGCATCTTCACACATCTTTGGCTTCAATACCATCTTAAACATTATTCTATACTTTCCCTTTATAAAGGCTGTTTTCCATGATGGAGAAAATAGAAGCATAATAACAATTAAATAATTTCATCTTTTCTCTTCTGGCACTTATCATCTCATTACTGACTCCTGCCCTCCAAGCAACAAACTTATCTTCCTTTGACCTAACAAAGTTTTAAAAGACTTTTTTTGTTGTCCATTTGAACAGGCAAGAACAAAAGGACCACAAATAGTGAGTCATTCCCTAGATGGTGTTGGGAAGAAATGGACCTCAGGCAGGAAGATCAGTAGATAAATTCAAAGGAAGGAGTCTTCCTTCCTTTTTTGTGATTTACCTGACCAAGTATACTTGCAATTATTCTAAGCTTTTAGGCAGGCAACTTCTTATGTGTCTCTCAATTGCTAGCACTGGAGTGTATATATACTTTGCATACACAATATATGCACATATACCCTTAGCATACACAAATGAGAAGTTGATTCTTTTTTCAAAAAGAATTTTGCTAAGTGACTCAGGAAAGTAAGATAAAATAAAATTTACCAAGTACAGAAATGTTGAGTCATAGGACAAAATATCCTAAGATGTTCTTAATGACTTGCATATCTACCTTCTGCCCTCTACCTAACCTCTCTTTCTGACCCTGACTCTGGAGAAGATTCAGCATATGGGTTTTCTAGCCACGGTTCCAAATGCCATCCTTGTCTCTTTCACTCTTGTGCTTCAAATCCTGTGACCCTTCTAATTTCTCCCTATTTCAGGGCAACATCAAACTAACATCATCTAGACCCAATTACAATTTTCACACTTGTCCCCCAAGCACTGCATGTATTTCCGTTTATTCACAGTATGGAGAGAAACATTTCATCCTGAGCTGATGATGCTAGAATGTTGCCAGATGTGACTGCTGAGCCAGTCAGTGATGTTTCAAAGCTCCTGGTGAAAGATAAAGGTGTCATAGTACTGGTTAAGAGCAAACATTATTCCAATTTTCATAAAATAGAGATAAATGGAGTGTGATGACTATGGACCAGGGAGTCAGATTGATTCCTGTAAAATTCTAGAAAATATTATTAAAGGGATAGCTAATGAAAATTAATAAAAGAAAACAATGATCACAAATATTTTTTATCTCTTTCATCCAAAATAGAATGTGCTAAAATAACCTGGTTTCCCTTTTTTTTTCAGCTATATTAGATCAGAGGATTACCTTCAACAAAGTTTACTTAGCAACACATATGACAAAGTATTTCCACTATTTTTGTGAGCAAGATGGAACAATGTGGCCTGGCTAAGTGATCATACAATTAGCTCAATTTGAAACTGGTTGAAGGACCAGACCCAAAGAGTGTTTATGTAAGGGAGACCAATTAAGAAGCTATTACAGGAGTCTAGGTGATAAGAGATGAATATCTTAACTGGGTTAAAAATACAATGAAAGAGAGTCAAAGTGAGAGATCATCATAGAGGTAAGATTTGACAACTGCTTAGATAGAGGGGGTGAGTGAAATGGAAGAACTAAATGGAAGAGTTAAAAATGATTAAATTTTCAAACACAGGTGACAGAAAGAATGGTAATGACACCAGTAGAAGTGGGTTATTTCATAGGAAGGATGGATTTGGAAGAAATACAAACTGGGTTCTGATTTGGACATGTTGAGTTTGAGAATTGGTAATAAAGGAATGAAGTTCAGAAAAGAGACTAGATATAATCACAAAATTACCACAATCTTTGCCTTTAAGGAGCTTATATCCTGCTAAGAAAATATAATATTGGGGCAGCTAAGTGGTGCAGTGAATAGAGCACCAGTCCTGGAGTCAGGAGGACCTGAATTCAAGTCTGACCTCAGACACTTGACATACTTACTAGTTGTGTGACCATGGGTAAGTCACTCAACCTAATTGCCTTGCCTTCCCCCCTCCAAAAAAATATATAATATTCCCATAGATAACTGAATACAGGATATAGATATATGTGTGTGTAACACATTATGAAAGGCCTCTTGAAGGAAGATGAACTTCAACTTAACCTTATGGGGGACCATAAAAACAAAAAAGTGGAGGTGATAAATGAGGGCATTAAAGGAATGTGGGAGAGCCTTGGCAAAAGCACAACAGTGGAAGAACAAATGTTCTTTTTGAACTAGTTTGAAAACTAGTTTGCAGAAATTTTAGTCAAAGACTCATAATGGCAAAATGATGTTCTTGTGAAGAAGAGTATTAAATATGCTAGAGCTTCCCTTCTTCACAGGGAACAACATGTTCCCTTCTTCACAGAAAACAGCAAGTAGGATAATTTGTACTAGAGCACAGAATACACTGGGGGGAAGGATGGAAGGGAAAAGGTCTAATCATCCTATAAAAATAAACTGCAGACAGATTGTGAAAGGCATTAAATACTAACAGAAGAGTGAATTTCATCCTAAAGGCAATGCAGAGTGAGTAAAGCTTCTTGAACAGATAAGTCACTTGGTCAAACGTACTTTAGAACTATCAATTTGTAGGGAGAGATGTTTTAATCTAGAGAGGCTAGATACAGAAAGATCAATTAGAAATGTAACAGGACAGAAGATAGGTGATAAAGATCTACTCTGGGATAGAAACTGTGAGAGTGATAAAAAGGGTGTAAATGTAGGAGATGTTTACTAAATAGAAATGACAAGTCATGGAAATTGATTGAAGGTAAGATGATAACCAGACATCCTCCATAAAGTAGCAAACATCTTCGGCAAATATGTTTCTGTTTTATGCTTCACTTAATGTTAATAAGCAAAGGCTCATTAAGCAAAATTATCTGTTTATATCTTCCAAAGAATTTTTTATGATTTTGATATATGAATGGGAGATACTTTGTTGCAGGAGAACATTTAAGACAATATTTTACTCTACCAAATCAGATGCTTTTTTTTTAAGTCAACAAAAAATAAGGACAATGGGAGTTTGTAGTCTGTACCCCTTTTATTCAATTATGTAAAGACATGAATTATTGTAGAATATCATTGGGAAAAGCCTTCCTAGAATCTTCACAATGCTACGTTAAAGAAACTGTCAAGATGAGCATAGATTATTTTGATAAAGCTTTGCAGAGATGGGAAAACAGGCATATGACCGATGGTCACAGATATTTTCTCAGTCACTTTTTTTTGGTAAAAGCAAAGTTCACATTTTCAAAGTACCTGATTCTTTGATATACTCTCTTTTAGATACATGAAAATCAATCCTTCAGTATTCAAAGTCATGTCACCTCTAGCCCCATCTCCTTCTCTGTCTATTTGGTCTACTGTAGCCGTTATCCCTATTTTTGCTTCCTTTAGAACCATTTCCACTTTTCTATATACCAAGTGATTTACTGATGTTAGAATTCAAATGTTCAAGTCCTACACTCACCAATGTATAAAAATATTTATTATGGATCTTTTCCATTATTCATCTGTTCCATGTCCTTTTTTCCATTTTCATCCTTAGTCTCAGGATCATTTTGCCATTATGAGTCTTTGACTAAAATTTCTGCAAACTAGTTTTCCCTCCCCTGCTTCTTACTGTCTCACAAAGGGAGACTGCTCACAATCTTTGACCATTCTCCATAACATATTATAAATAAGTTTATAATCTAAAGCAATATTGCCAAGGCTGCTATATCTCTGACTTTGGCAAAGTAAAGAACTGATTCCTAACTTAGTTTCTAAGCTGTTTTAGATTTCCTCATTTTGTGGCTAAGCCTGTCAAAGACCATTATTAGAATCTTTCCCATTTTTTGGCATGAACAACAGCCAGTTTGAATCAGTCATTTTGGGGTAATCTCAATGACATATCAAATCTTATTTTTATTTCTTCTGATTTGGTACTGATTTTTTTCTTTGTTCTAATAAGTCAGTAGTCTGAGTAGTCTGACTATACACAGATGGATGATTCAGAAATGACTCCCACATTGGTACCCAGTTTCCTTACTATTATAAGATAATCAATTTAATTTTATGACATCATTTGGTGCTCACCAGGTCAAGTACCTGTTGATTCTCCTTTATTTGATTCTCTAAGAAGAGCCTGGAAGCTATTCTTTTATTTTGCCCAACTTCCTTTTGTCTTTTGGCTTCATTTATAATAAGAATATTAAAAAGGAAGCATAGTGTAATGGCTAGAGAGCTTCCTTAAAATCTCAGTTTAAGGAAGAGACATCCTCTATGACAGTAGCATTTTAGGCAAATATGTCTCTCTGTTTTATTCTTCACTTAATGTTAATAAGCAAAGGCTCATTAAACAAAATTATCTGTTTATATCTTTCAAAAACCTTTTTTCTGATTTTGATGTATGAATGGGAGATACTTTGTTGTAGGAGAAAAACTAAGACAGTATTTTACTCTACCAAATCAGAAGCTTTTTTAAAAATAGTCAACAAAATATAAGGACAGTGGGAGTTTGTAGTCTGTACCCCTTTTATTCAATCATATAAAGACATGAACTATTGTAGAATGTCATTGGATCTCCAGAAGATCACAGTTTAAGTGCCCCGCCCCCCGACATCTCACCTACTGGTTGTCTGGCTTTGAACAAGTCTAAGCAACTCTACAAGATTATAAGTTGTAGAGGAGGTACCTGCCTGAATTTGTAGAGGGAATTTCCACACCTGCAAGTCCTCTATACCTGTTAAATGACAGATTCAATTTCTTTCCCTTGCTTAGGATTCAATATCTCCAGCATATATTCTAGTGTTGGTCAACAGACAAGGGTCTCACATTTTACAAACAACAGCTAAATTACTGTTTGTAGGTGATCTTAAAAGTCTCTTACTACCATCAATCACCCTCTTCCTCTACTACAACTGTCACTGTCACTGTCACTATAGAAACAGGAGGGGCCATTTTGTATTTTTCTTTGTTTTCAAGGGCAGCCATGGCCAAATCATTGTTCACCAAATGGCCAGACTGCTAGTATTGAAGCTCCCTATATCAAAGCTTGGAAAGCAGAGATAATCTGTTCCTAACATAACTCTCAAAGTCCTTCAGTTTGGTAGAATCTGTCAGAGCTTACAAACTGTGGACATGAGCTCTGTCATGTATGTATTTCCCAATTAAATATGCTAGAGCTTCCCTTCTTCACAGGGGAGCAGGACAATGGAGTTCCACAACAACCAGCCAATTAGAAGGATTTCTGAGGCTCAGAGCTGCTTTTCATACCAGTGGTCCATTGTGAGTAAACTCTAGGTAAATTTGGAGATGTCCGTAGCTGCCAAAACCACAGAACCAGCCTTGATCAGCTCAGGGGCAACTCTGAGCAGAAATTTCAGACTCAAGACCTTGCATATGATTTTCTAAACATCAGGTTCAACCTATTGCCTGCACTCAAGCTTTGAACTCTCTACTTCATTGTCCTTACCTTGTGCCAAGAAGTTAATGCCTCTGTTTCTAGAACTCTCCCTCATGCTTGGAACCCTTTATCCCCCCACAGCACACCCCCTTCCCTCTCTGCATCAGCTTTTTCCCACCTTCCTTTGTTAGAAAAGTATATAAACCATTCCTAGCTTTCCCCCAAATTGAGTTGTTTAAGCATTAGGCTTACTCCTCTACCATACCTGCTTAATAAATATCACTCTTGACTTTTACAAATGCAAGTATTTAGCCTTTGAGAACACCTACACCAAGATAAGATATCAGAGTAGGACCTTATGGACAATACAAATGATGTCTGCAGTTACTGCAAAACATGCTCTTTACTGTTGCAGTGCTCTCCATTATAATACTGGAACCAAGAATACACACAATTCAAAAGAAAATGTATTAAGGAGTAAAACAACTGGAGTTGCCAGCAGGAGGTAACAAAAATGAGTGAAAATACAAGTCCAGTAAATATTCCTTTTTGTCCTTGGGTCCCATCTTATAAAAACATGACCTTTATACATTCCACTGTCTCACTTTCCAGCGGAAGACTATTTATTTCCTATCTTCCTTAGCAATCCATCTCAGAGCCTAAAAACTTTGCTACAGGTCCTGTCATTGGCTGCAGTACTTTTCTTCTCCAGAGAACTATTCTCTGGGGTTATGAAGCTAACAGACCTCTCAGTGACACCAAAAGGAAGGAGGAATTGGAATTGGGCCATGAAGAGTGCATGCCAAGGCAAGGCAGGTAGTAGGAAATGGACATTTGAGTCACCTAGTGAAATGTATCCTACGTGCTCAGTTTTATAAAACTTCCCATAGTGCCACAGTCCAGTTTGAGTTTAGGGTACATAGTTTATCATTTTAGCCTGACATAGCCCTCTGGTTTTTAACTAAGCCAGAAAAGCTCACCTAATGAAAAAGTACCAGTCCTTTTCCTCTGAGAACCAGGCCTATATTGCTGTTTCTACTGAATCATGTGCAGATTGCTTAATGATTGGCAAACTGGGAGGGCTAGAAGATCCTAGACCTGAACCTGTCACTAGATCTTTCAATACAAATGATTAAGTGAGAATTCTGTGAGTCAAACATTGTGAGTGGCTTCATAAGTTTTTCCAGTGGTTCACCCAAAGTAGCATGAGGACAACTATTCCTGCAGATTGCAAGGATCAAATACAGATAATTTTTTGGTAAAATACTATGTTTCTCTGATACAGGCAGAGTTGTATAAAGAGTATAAATCTCTCTTATTTCTGTTCTATCTCTTGCCTCTGGCAGGCTGCCTAGTCCTTAGGCAGTCCTGCTGGATCTAGTTTGTAGCCACACTGACAAAATGAAGAAATTAGTATCTTCCTCCCATTTGCTCATTTTGCCATGGGAGCTGCTAGCAAATAGACCACCATGCACAAATGCACAGTAATGACTTGGTAAAGCAAATGATTATTTACATCTTATTTTGGTCTCCACTGGAGGAAACAGCCTGAGATGTCCAGATATGAAGGATCAGGAAGGACAGACAGCTTCCTCCCTTCTAAACCTCCTTCCCTTCCTTTGTGCTTGCACTGCTGTATCTGGATCAGCCTCCTAAAATTGCAGTGGGGTTTGCTACACCTTAAAGCATCTATCTCTAGTATGCTTCCTGCTTACTTTTATTTGTAGGGGACAAAAGCACTTCATTCTGACAGATGTGATTTAAAGGTTGTAGAGCAGTTGCAAATCAGATCCCAACTAACTAGTTGTAAATGAAATACCCAAATGACATATTGTGTTGTTAAATATTTATGAAGCCATCTGAGTGAATCTGCAGCCAGCCCCTTGTTCATTAGTAGATGTAACAGCAACTACTATATTTTGTTGATTGATCATCTGAATTTCCTTACTACAAGGAAGCATTAGGAAAATGGTCTTTAATCACAAAAAAAAAATGCTTTTTCTTTTGGGACACTCTTTCTGGAACCAAAATGCATTTGCTAACATCTTAACCAGCAGGTCAAGAAAGAAGCCCATGTCTTCTCTGCAGCTAGAAACAACAAATGAAGGTGGCACTAAAATGCTAAACCACAGAATGTTTGTTTTTGAAATGGACTGTATTTTCAATTGGCCACCATTTGTACAACTTCTAAACATTATCCTTCCTTTTGGAAACATTCTTTTAGTGCGTCTTTTTTTTCTTCCTCCTAAGTGACACTAACTCAAATGTCTGAATATATTGGCAGAGAACTAACCAAAAATTCACTTTTCAGCAGAGAATATCCCCCAAAACAAGTTGGGCCACAACCAGATACTTTTAGAAAGTTATCAGTGACTATATGTAGAACTTCTAAATTGGAAATGTCATTTCAACCTTCACTTCAACATCACTGCTGTGACTCCAGTAATTGTTCTATATCCCTTCATTTCCTCAGGACAGTGTGACCATTTCCTCAGATTAGGCACTTTGTAATCTTTTTTAATCATCATCAACCCCTTGTAAGAGGTAGTACCAGGAGAAAAGAAAAAGAGAGGATGGATGGATGGATAGATAGATAGATAGATAGATAGATGACTACAGAGTTAATCTACTACCATCTTCCCAGTCACCCAGACTCTCAGTCTTAATGTCCTCCTTGAGTCCTCACTCTTATGCCACACATCCAATCTGTTATCAATCTTGTTGTTTCTGCCTCTCCAGTATCTCTCATATCTGTCCATTTTTCTGCACTCACATAGCCACTTAGTACCCTTCACCTACACTAATGCATTAGCCTGCTAATTAGTCCTTATCTCAAATCTCTCCTCCACTCCATCTATCCTTTATTCATCTGCCAAGGTCATTTTCCTAAAGTCCAGTTTTAACCATGGCACTACCCACTCAGTAAAATCAAGTGACTTCCTATTACCTCCAAGATCAAATATAATGTCTTTTATTTGGTATTTAAAGTCTTTCATAACATGGCCCCTTTCTACCTTTTTAATCTTCTTATACTTTATTTACGCTCATTCATATACTCTACAATCCAACTTCATTGATCTATTTACTGTTCCTTATACATGACACTCTATCTTTGAACTCTGTCCCTTTGCCCTGGCTTGTCCCTCATGTCTGGAATACTCTGGTACCTCCCTGTAGCAGCCACCACACTGGCATACCCAGGATGGCTGCCAGCACAGGTTCTTAGATCTGCTTTACTAGGAAAGATAACTGTTCATGGGGTCAACAATCTTTTTAATTACATTCATCAGTTCAGAGGAAAAATCATCACCCTGAACTTTAGAGAAAATCCAAACAAAGAAAATGGAGAAAATACAAGCAGAGAAATAAAGACCAACAGACAGGACTTCTAACTATCTGAGAAATTAGCACAGATCAACAGACAGACCCAACTGCCTGACCAATGCAATACATACATAGTTACCAGAGAGAAGCACCAACATCTGGGTTTTTCAAAGTGGAGCGGGGGAGGTGTTGGGGGAAGAGACTCCTTAAAGGCTACCCAGAGTCTCATCTACGTCTACCTAGAGTCTCACCTAAGGCCTACTTATGAGCAGGGAAGATCTTATAAGATCTTATATAGAAGATAGAATATAATAGAAGATCTTATAACATAAGACATATTCCATTAACATCACACTCCCCGATGCCTCTTACCTTCCCTTGTTTCCTTCAAGACTCAGAGCAGATCCTGCCTTCTACAGATGGCCTTTTCCAGTCAATCCCACACTTTCCCTCCTCCTACCTCATCCCTACTAGTGCCTTCCCTTGGGAATTACCTTCCATCTACTTGGTACATATCTTGCTTTGGCATAATTATTCACATGGCGTCTCCTCCCTTGAAATGTGAGCTCCTTGTAGGCAGGAGCCTTGCTTTAGCCTTTCTTTTTATCCCCAGTGCTTAGTACCATTCTTTACACATAATGAGTGCTTAGAAAAGCTTGTTGACCAAGTGACCAATATAAGAATATTCATAATAAATACAAAGTAGCTAAACAAAAGGTAGTTTGAGAGAGAGGATGCTAGTAATTATGGGGATAAGGAAAGGTTTCCTGTAGAAGGTGGTGACTTGAGCTTTTCTTAAAGAGAAAAATTCTATGAAATTGACCTGAGAGTGCAGTTTATACCAATCATGGGAGTGAGCAAGCACAGAATGAGAAACCGTGTGTCATGTATGAGAAGCAGAAAGAAAAACAGTTTGTCCAATCTACTTTTCCAATTTTATTTCTCAGTACTCTACCAAGCAGAAGGTTCAATTGGAGATGTATTGTAAAAAATGTAAATTTTTGTAAAAATAAATTGTAAAATTTTGTAAAATTGTAAAAAATGAAGACCAATAAGATTTTTAGATTTAATGGTCAATTAAAAAAAGAAAATTCTTAAATCATCTAGTCCAGTCCTCTCACTTTACAAATGAAGAAACTGAGATCCAGAAAGGCTTTGTGACTTGGCTAAGGTCATATAAGTAAAAAAGAGAAGTTATTCAAACCCTGATCCCTCTTATTCCAAAGCTAATGTTATTTCCACTATACCAAATATAAATATTACATGTAACTCAAAGCCACAGAACTGAGAAGGCTCTCAAAGGGCGTCTTGCCTAAGTCATACCAGAAAAAGGATGCCTTTCACAAAGTACTCACCAACTGGTCATCAAACCTATGCTTGAAAATCCATAGTGAAGAGGAACCATGGGTGTGCTGGAACCAGTTCAAACAGGTTTGGGAGACCCAATTGTTAAATGTTCAGTGTGAGCATTTATACCTTGGAAAATAAATCAAGCTTTGATTTGCTGCTTAGTTGATTATACTTAATACAGTGATGGAGAAAACATTAATAATATAGATTAAACTTAAAATTATGTCACTCATGCTATTTTTCCAGAAGACAAATTAAACATTTACTGGACCATCCATAGAAAGAACCCATAACCATGATATTTTGGGATCAGTCTAATTGCTAGTAAGTTTCCCCTTATGGCAAAACTAAATTGGTCTCTTTTCAATTTTTCTCCATTGCTCCTAATTTGGTCCTCTGGAACCAAGCAGAACAAGTATCCAAACTCCTGGTTGCCTGTAAAATAAACACAAACTCATCAGCCTAGCATTCAATGATTTCCATAATCTAATCCAATTTACTGTTCAAATTTTATCTCTCACTACTCTACCAAAGCTGGTGTACCAATAATCCCTTGAATATGCCTTCTTGTTTTCATTTAAGCACAGAATCAGAGTTTGAAGGAACCGCAGATGCCAACTAGTTCAATCAATGCCTGATAAAGACCCTCTTCTACAATATCCCTAAGAAAAAGTCATCCAGTCTTTTCTTGAAGACATCTAGTGAGAGGGAATCCATCTCTCCCTGCCCATAGTCCATTCCACTTTCTGATAATTCTAATTGTTATTAATGTGGATTTTTTTTCATTTCCAAGCCTAAATCTGCCTATGTTATTTCTTCCTAACTTCTAGGACCAAGTACACCAATTCTAACTCCTCTAGCTAAGATGCTTTTGACTAAGTCTTTCTAAGTTATACATATTCAGTTCCTTCAAGTGATCCTCCTAAACCCTGAGCTTAAGACCCTTTATCATTTTTATTTGTCCTCATTAGAACATTCATCAGCTCCCCTAAAATGTGACACTTAGAACTAAATACAATGCTATGTAATCAGACCAAAGCAGAATACAACAGAACTATCATCTTATTTTTAGATGCTATACTACTTTTAATGCAGCCTAAGACCACATTAACTTTTTTGGCTGCCATACTGTAGACACCCAGAATATACTTCCCCATTTTTCATCTAAATTTTATTCATACTTCAAAGGCTTATTTTAGTCTCACCTCCACAAATAAGCATTTCATGATAACAATGAGTAATAAGAATGTTCTCTCCCTCTTATGATCTGCTATGATATGTATTATCTATAAAATTTATTTAATCATGTATTATTCTGAATTTTTTATTCCACTTCTCATAGATGTCTTTTCTTACTAACTAGTCACAGCTAATCTGCAAACTCCTTAAAGGCAGTAATTGTTTCTCATATGCCTATAAATCCTTTGCATAGTATCTGTGATAAATGTTTGACATATAATAGGGACAAATAAATATCTATTGGGAAATGAATCAATAACTTCTATAGCAAATTAATGTGTTTGAGAAAGTGTTTTATTTTGCATCTGAATTATTTAGTGTTAAAAACAAACTATGTTTTCTGGCTGACAGAAGTTTGTTTTCTCTTAAACAAAACTTTTTTTTTGTTTCCCTTATGTCATTTTCATGCAAATAATCACAGACTACTTCATCTGCCAACACTATGATTAATTATAGCCAACTCTCAATTAATCAGGCTAATAAGGGAAAGCCAAGAGATGGAAGGGATCAATTAGATAATGCCTCTAAGGCATTCTGAGATTTTAGAAGAAAGGAGTGCAATTAGTATAGCAAGCCCTATTATTTTTTAATTTGTTACTATAAATTCTCAGCCATTACATATTTGCATGGCAAAACTATATTTTTAATTTCTTTTACGTTAAATTTAAGAAATCAGATGATAATAATTACTCTTCAGTGTTCACAAACTCTCCTTTTGTGTCCAATTACAGCTACAGAATAGCTCATTGTCTTTAGCTATTAAAGTAATAGCTATTATTTTGACTATTTTTTGGCTATTAGAACTACCATTTTAGATCTCTGCCTAATGAAATCAACACTGAATATGGTAAAGTCTCAAGGATGTGTTGTGGAAATTGGTCTTCAATGGGAGTGAAGTTATGCCCAGAAAAAAACTTCAAATAACAAAAGTTACCAAAATTAAAGTTTCTGAGGAAAAAATCTGTGCAGAAATGTTAGAATAACCTGACCAATTATCAATCACCTAAACTCCTTCCACAGACCTAAAGCCTGACAGAGGCAACACTTCAAGTAGATAATGAAAATCTATGACATTACAGAAAATATCTACTCAATAAGACCCTCCGTAACAACTGAATTTTCATCATAGTTGTTTTTCACATGAAGGTAGCCATCAATCAGAAAGTATGTCTCATTTTCTAAGTTCTACAAACACAATGAAAACCAAGTATGTTGTAAATGTTGTAAATGATAGTCAAGGCAGCCCACCGAATGGTCATCTTGGAAATGTGTCAATAAAAAATCCACATTGACCATGTTTCAGGTCACTTAAAAATAAAGACATTCAGCAGACCAACAGTTAAAGACTTTTTAAGTAAAGAGAATGATCTGGTTAGAGGCAGGAAATTTTAATACCTACAGTTAATATTAAGCGATCATAAAAGTTCATCACATCAATGCAGAGATGACTTCCTGCTCTCTCTCAGGCTTGCTACTCACATCCTATACTTATATTTTTAGAACACCTATTATCATTGTTCCAGGATGAATCTTTTTAAAGATGCTACTAAATTTTCCACATCTTTCTTAAGGGCTAAAGAGAGTTTAAATCAATTCCTTGTTCATATCAATCTAATTTTCTTTTCCTAGGATTCTACCAGTGAGTTAAGATGACTGTTACACACATCAGGAACATTTAAGTACTTGTTTAAATAGTGATTACCTCAGAATTGCCTTCCAGTATATACTACTCTGAATGAATGTGCTATTCACTGGAAAATTAATAGAGTATAAAACATTACTAGGACAATAGGAACTGTTGAAATATTAACTTTGTGATTACATGACTGCCATATTCATTCACAACTTGATTGTTGTATTTGTATGTTACCATTTGTTTCTTGGCTTAATATTTAAAACATAGATCAGATGGTTAGGTGATGGATGGATGGATGGATGGGTGGATGGATGGATGGATGAATAGATAGATAAAGGCATGATATATGGTATAGATGATAAGGATCCCATTTCCCAAGAGACCAGGCATCAATATCACTATCTCTGTTTCCCATAAGGCTATGTAATGAGGGCATAGGTATTGCTCAAAAAAGAATGAGGAAGAAACTTTTTTGGGCAAGTGTACAGGAGAGGGTTTTCAAATACGTTGTGATTGCTGTAGTAGAGACATCAGCTTTCAGGCCAGTACTGGAGACTTTCTGCACTAAAACAGATTCTTTAAGAGTTAAAGCAATCTGGTTGAACTGTGTAGGCAGAATGTGACTGACATAGATTAGGTGCTGAAAAAGTTCTGACCACACCCACATTGCAGAAAGATTCTTAAAAGTGCTCTGAAATTGTCCTTTGCCACTGGCCTCAGATCTGAGTCCTATTTAGTACTGTATCTATTTTTACATGTAAGGTGGTAGATGGGGAGACATCTTGATCAATTTGATGATTTCTCCCAATCAACCTGACAATATTATAGTGTACAGGCCACTGGTTAGAGACAAGTAAGGGGCATCTTCCCAATGGTGTGAGCATGTCTACTGACATTGTACTGATTGGAACTCAGAGCCTTTTGCTTACCTCTTGGTGAGTGGCTGACTAAAAATCCATTGTCCTTCCTGGAACTGGTTGATCTCCCTCACCCCCTTCAGACTCTCCTTTTTAATTTTTTCTGTTTCTTCTTTTACAATGTAAAAAGTTGAAGGAACAGATTTCTTCTGCACTTTCTCCCCAACCATTCTCTATACCTAGAGGCCATTGATATTAACTTTCATTAGAATCATATGGCAGGGGTGAAAAGAATATGAGAGAAAATAGACATAATATGAATTTATCCAGCTGAAAAGATGGTAGTAAATGGATCAGAGAGGCTTTCCACAGGCTCACATGGCCAAAGCAGCCAGAGAGGGAAGACAAAACTTTGGGGGTTTCTATGCCACATTCTGCTTGGAGCACAAAGTAAATGAGTTATTCAGGCCATGTATATATAACAAAAAGTGGGGTTGCTTGTTCAGAAGCTTCAGCACTAGGATTCTGAAAAGGAATCTGTATAAAAAAAAAAAAGGGATTTCACTGAAATATCAAGGTGTTGTCCTCATAGCAAATCCCAGTTCAACTATCTTCTGGTAAAGCATTGATGAGCTATGTAAGTAGCCTAGAGTTTTGAATATTCTCTTTATTCATGGGATCCTTTGGCTATATCATGTCTTTTGCACTTTCTGTGGGAATGAAGTCATCTGTCCCATATGCGCTTAGTCATTTGGTTATCTAAGAAGTATTTGGGAACCCTATTACCCACATTTGGGAAAACCTAGAGATAGCTATATCTAGAATTCTGGAGTATTACAAAGGGAAGAAATAAGTCAAAAAATAAGACTGACCCTTTGTTGTCAAGCCCCCAGGGTCAGATCTGGTACTTAAAAGTTAAGGATATTTTGGAGCCCTAAGCCATGAGTTACATGTAGTTGATTTTGTCTTGTTAGATAGGAGACATGAGTCATCCTAGTAATGAATTAAATTCAAGGGTTCCAACAATGAGTATGTGGGTACGAACAAAATGAGACATGAGTATACAAATCACTGAGCATTTGTAGATACTGTCATATACCCCCTCCTACTCTCTCCTCTTGAAAAGAAGACACAGATATCCTCTGAGCACTCAATGTCATCAAATTAGTTATCTAGTATCTACATGCATCTGAGGTTTCTTTGAGAAATTAAATTTTCAAAGCAATATGATGTCAAAAGCAGTTCCCCTATGGATCTACTTTTCTTTCTTTACTCCTATGACACTCCTGTGACATGTTTTAACAAATATCAAAAACCTTCCCAGTTAGATACAGAGGTCCCCCATGGAGATTACAATGAGCCTCTTCATACTTTATTGTTTGGTTAACCACCTCTTCCCACAGTCTCTTTTAGCACTGGGTCATTAATCTGTAAAGCCAAACACAAGCAGCTTTCCAGAGGACTGCTGCTATGAACAGCCTCCTTAATTGACACGAAGTACAAAGGTCACATTGTCTTAATCTCTTCAATCAAAAAGTCCTCTTCCTTCTTAATTGGAGAAGTCCTTAACTCTATCATCTAAAAAAAAATTCAGAGTTCTCCACCTCTACGTCACAGTAAGTCATGATTTTCTCAGAGATCCTTTCATCTTGATTCAAGGCAGGCTCTCAGCTTCCATGTTTCCTCTTCCATGGTCCCAGCTCCTGCCCGAATCTATCCAACTGCCACCTAGGTTCAAAGACAGATAGCTCTCACTTCTTTGTCCAGCTTCTTGTGCAGTTCCTGTTCCATACTGAAGTTCACAGTGTCTGTTCCACTTCAAGTCCTTCACAGTTTCTGTTCCTGGGAAGACAAAGTTTAACAAAGCCACAATAACACTCAAGCACATTGCTGGCACCCTCATCAATTCACTTTCTGCCTGTGAAATCAACATAGACAGAATTTTTCTTAGAGTCATTACCATTCATCCATCTACATTTTTTGTCCTGGGTACATGGTACAAGAAATGAAGTATTTGTTTTTAGACGTACTCATCATATTCTCTCTATAATTAAACAATTTGCAATTTTTGAAAAATTACTTGGGATATATATGTATAATCTATAGATACCCACTATATGTGATCCTTCAACATATAGAAGGATTTCTGTAAATATACAACAAGAAAATCCTCTTTCAGGGCTTCTGAACCAGCAGCAAGGTCTCAGGGCTTCTGTAAAAACAGCATCATCCTCTATCAGGAGATGAATCTGACAAAGTAACATCAAAACAGACAAAGTGCCTGAACCACAGCCATGCCTCCTCCCAGTTCTCTCTTCTCATTTCTCAGTTCTTATCAATTCTCAGTTCAATCCTCAGTTCTCATTTCTTTTCTCACTTCTTCTCAGTTCTCAGTTCTCTTGTCTCTCTCTCCAGCAGTAACAGCTCAGGCTCCAGATGCTCACTCCTAGCAATGCTGGCCTCTCTAGGCTTGGGCTTTTCCTTATATATGGTATTGGTTCCTCCCTGTTCTGCCCCCTTTCTGTTACATCAACAAGTCCATCACACTGTGTGATTCACAAGTTCTAGGACTTAATACCTGGCACAATCATGAACTTGGAATAAGGTGCTAAGTACCTGTTTGATTGCAAATACAAGGAGCAGGGAAGATCTTCAAATTTCCATTACCATTACATGATCATAAGAGAAATAGTATTACCATCCTCAAAGTCTTCTTACATAGACAATAGCCCACCCCCATTTTCTTTAGAGGAGCTTTATCTTGTTCAGCAATCCCAAATGAGAAATATATTTCTTATATGTTTTTACTCCATAGAGAGTTTACAACATACCTCCCTTTCCAAATATCTCTGTGGGGAACTGGGAAGTCTCCAAGTTATGAGGTAGCTTACACAAAATATCAACTGCATTGTCCACACTATGTTTAACTTGAAGGATCACATATAGTGGGTATCTATAGATTATATATATGTATCACAAGTAATTTTTCAAGAACTGCAAATTGTTTAATTATAGAGAGAATATGATGAGTATGTCTAAAAACAAATACTTCATTTCCTGGGAGACCATGTACCCATGACAAAAAATGTAGATGGATGAATGGTAATGACTCTAAGAAAAAGATCAAAGCCAACATATGTGAAAAAGAAAGAGGCATACAAGGAGAAATGGCAAAACAGCCACTGCCAAAAATGTACTGGATGCCAGAGCACTGCTTGAGAGTCTATCTGGCCTAAGAAAGGACCTGTAAGAGTCAGGGCATTCTGACTGAGTGTGACAGGGATCAATTTAGCAGATACTTAGCCCTTAGTAACTTAGGGCTAAGTATGGAAGGTGTGAACTCTGTCCCCTGTTGAAAGGGCATGAACTCCCCTGTTGACATGGCAGGAGGGGGTTGGCAGAGACAGGAGGCCAGTGTGTGTATATAAGAAGAATTCTGGAGACAGAGAGAAAGAATTGGGTATCTTCCACCTGGTGGTTCCCTTTGGAGGAAGCAGGATTGTCCCAGCATCTGAGAGCTGGGCTGCTGGACTGAAGAAGTGAATGGGAGTTTTCTGAAGAGAGAGAGAGTGAGAGAGAGACAGAGACAGAGACAGAGACAGAGATATATTTCTTAGTTGGAAAGGGAATTGAGAAAATTCAGCAAGAAAAACAGAATGTTTCTGGAAGCCTCTTCTCTGTCATTACAGTAATTGCCTGTGGCTCACAGAGCTATTCTTCATTCTTTAGCTGGTGGGCAGAGAGGCAATATTTTTACTTTATCACATCATTAACAATCTAATAATATCAACAGAACCTTGTAGTTACATATTTGATAGGTGAGTATGTTTCCTATCTTGCTGAAATCTCATTTCTCAGGTCTGTCGCCTGGGGGCTTGCAAGCAGAAGAGGAAAAACTTTCAAATCTTCTGTAAATGGTGAGAGCACAATATGAAGTTAATGGCCGTGACTTCTAGGATGAATCTGCCTCCCAGAGGTCCTACAAAGGGCCAGTGGTATCAGTTCAAGTTGAAGGTTATTAGCTCCACTAACTCTTTCACAGAAGCAAATGCTACATATAGCATTGCTAAATTAGAACATTCACTGTCATTGCAATACAGAATATCATTTCATAAATAGTGATTTTATGTTCATGATGATTACCAAGTCAATTTAAGATACCTTGAATGGCTCTGAATGCAAATTTGAAGGATTCAGCAAAACCCACACCTTCTTTGCAAGATAATCTTGAATATTGACTCATAGAAAACAACCAAGACTCAATGGTACATAATACAAAGTCACATTATAAGGGCTAAAAAAAATAATTTTGTCTTAAGAAAAAGCAATTCACTTTTAACTATGAGGAATTTTTTTTAAATATTAACTTGAAGCACTTTAAATCTGAGTGGTCTGTATCCCATTCTTCACAAAGACAAGTTGTCTTAAGTTTGAGAAATGCTGTTTTAAGCTTAAACTTAAGAAAGTTGGTTTTAAGGTATCTTAAACTTAAGAAAAATAATAGAGCAGATTCATAGGGACCAACTTGAAAATTCATTGGAATCAGAAACTATGGCCAACATATCTTTAAAATCTCAGTGCCTAAAACATTGCTTCACACACAGTAGATACTTGATACGTGCTGATTGAATCGAACTGCTTCAGACGAAAGAATATAAAGAGAAGCCATTTTACCCAATCCTCCTTCTTCAAGTAGGGCTGTTATGTTGGGTTGGTAAATTCCTAATCTACAATGGTTCCCTGACTATAGAAGTCCCTATATCTCAATGCCAAAATTTGATGATCACTAATTAGTTGATCAACAGAATCATTAAATCATAACCAGAATATTCCAGTTTTTCAACATAAAGCCTCCTGTGAATTTCAAAAACAGAAATATAAACCACTGGAGGTGCTTACTTTCAAGTACAAATTCACTTTACTCACATTTTGAGAGTTGGAAGGTTGATTCCATTAGCTTTCCAAGTTCAATGAAAACTGGTTTTTCCTGGGTATCTTCTACTAACAATTTGTTCAAGAAAGTTCTAGGAACAAAGTGAAGAAACTTTTATTTCTCTTCTATGTAAGTTCCCTCTGCCTTCACCTTATAAATTGTGGGTTTCATGCACTAAAATCAAAATACTGAATTTTGTATACACTCTGATAAAAATGATAATGAAAATTTCTACATATCAGTTTAATAAGCACCTATTTAAAACATAAGTCAAAATGACTAATACCAATATTTTGTTATTTGGGTGAGCTAACTGTTAAAAAAAATTTAAGACAATTTTCTCATCTTAGTATGAAAAATCTTATCAATTTGTCATTTTAACTATTAGTGAGAGAACAAATTAAGTATCACATTAACTAAAATATTAGCCATATATTTTAGGAAATTTCAAAGATTCAACATTACTTAAAAACAAATTATTGAGTCAGATTTCTATCTTAAAGGTGTAAATGTTATTTATCCTGTATTTTTACTAGATGAGAAAGATCTTGGGAACCCAAGAAGCAAAAACTCCATTCTGAAAAGAGCAGCAATTTATTTCTGTCATTATTTTTTAAGTTTTGGGGGGCATAAGTTCAACTAATTAAATTTCTTTGTAGATGTCATTTAAGAATGACTTCAGGGGGAAATTAAGTTAGGCTAAAAATAACTGGAGATGATACATTTTTAAAGAGTGGCTGAGCTGAATTCTAGTTGTTGGCATAAATAGCTCATCAATCTTATCATCTCCAAATGACACAGAAGATATAATTGTCCATCATCTGATGTAAAATAAATATGAAAAATCCTGCAGTTTTTTTTATATTTTGAAATACATTAAACTATCAGGAAGTGAAATAGATTTTCACTTATTCTTAAAATTGGATTTTTTCACAAGATGACAAATTTTATGTAGGGCATAACAAGTAATTGGCTTGACTGGTTGCAATTAGGAAATGGTATTTAGGGATTGTTTAAAAAGGCCTTCAATCTCCTTTCATTTACATGCTTCAGAAAAAAGGTTTCATCTTAAAACAGATGGAAAACTAGGCCCTGTTGTGTCTATTTTACTAAGGTATTAAATAGATGTAATTATTCAAATTCTACTTCAAAAGCTTTTAAAATATTACTCTAAAAAAGTATGTCAGAAAAGTTAAGAAATACATTTGGGGTTTTTTTTAATGTTAGAATCTTGTCCTTCAAACTTCTCTATGACTTGCTCACTTTAGGATCCATAGAAGTATTAAAATCTTTCTTTCTGATAGACAGAACTTAGCTTTATCTAAACTGGGCAATATTCCTTTTGTCTTCTCTATACTTGAATTTTTCTTCAATCTGATACCTCCTCTTATCAAGGATTTCTCATTTCTATCTCCTGGACACCTCGGTCTATTTATCTTTCTGATTTCTCTCTCATCCCAACACCCAACTAAATTCCTCTGGCTCTCATATGTATTACAATTTCCTACACAATTACTTGGATTTCAGAATCAACTTTTAATAGACTCAGAGTTCAGTGAACTCTAGGCACATATTTTTTTCGTTTTCTTTCAAATACATTCAGATACCCACCTTGCTTTGTCTATTTGTTTCAATCTTCTAAACAATTTTTTTGAGGAATATAATGCATCATAGGGTCATAGATTTAGAAAAGAAAGTAAACTTAGGGATGATTTAGCTATTCTAGCCCAACCTCTCCATTTTACAGTGGAGGAAATTTAGACCCAGATAGAGTGTGACTTGTACAAACAGGTCAAAATTGTTTCCATTCGAAACTGTGGGGATGCCCATCAATTGAGGAATGGCTAAATAAATGTGTAATGGAATATTATAGCACTATTAGATAGTATGAACAGGATGATTTCAGAAAAACCTGAGAAGACTCACATGAACTGATGAAAAGTAAAGTGAAAAGAACCAGAAGAACATTGTACACAGCAATAGCAATATTATAAGGAGGAGCAACTGTGAATGACTTAGCTATTCTCAGCAATACAAAGGACTCAAGGTGAAAAAGCACTTCCAGATAAAGAACTGATGGAGTCTAAATGCAGATCAAAGCATGCTATTTTTCACTTTCTTTCCTTCTTTTTCAATTGAAGACTGCCTAGATAAAATGACTAATATGGAAATGTTTTACATGGTTGCACATGTGTAACCTATATCAGATTGGGAAGGAATAGAATTTGGAACTCAAAAACTTTTTTAAAAAAACAATGGATCTCCCTACCCCTGTGCCTGTATATCTTATTACCAAGTTGCATGTAAATTAT
>JAQQSV010001640.1:0-26350 GCA_028646515.1 Pseudochirops corinnae
GGGGGGGGGGGGGGAAGGGAGGGGAGAAAATCTGAAACTCAAGTGATTGTGAAACTGAATCTTGTAAATTAAAAGTAAATGAGCAAATAAAAAAAAATTTTTAAAAAGGAAAAAAAATAAAACTATTTACAAGTTTCCCTTTTTAAAAATCCAGTTCATATCAAGCTAACCTTATTTCTTTTTTTGACAGGATTCCTAAATCGATAGATGAGGAGAATGCTGTGAATTGAGCTTACTTAGATTTTAACAAAGCTTCTGAAAAAGTACGGCATATTATTCTTTTGGAGAAGATGGAAAGATGTAAAACAGATGATAATACAATCAGATGGAAGCAGACCTGGTTGTATAATGGACTCATAGAGTAGTTATTACTTTCTCCATGTCAATGCGGCAAGAAGGCTCCAGCAGAGCACCCAGGGATTGGTGCTTGGCCCTGTGCTGTTGAACATTTTTTATAACTGACTTGTATAAAGACATAGATGACACAAATGCTCATTAAATTTGCAGATGATAGAAGAAAGCTGGCAGGGATAGCTAACCCACTGGTTGACCAAGTGAAGATCCAAAAGATTACCTGGGGTACTTGAACTTTAAAAAAAACTTTGTTTCAATAATTATATTTTAATATGCTTGGCTTCTTTTGTAGTCCTATATATTTTATTATATGCACTTTAAAACATTATTCTGAGATGACCAAAGGGGTCCATGACACACAAAAAAGATTAAGGATTCTTTGTGCTAAAGCATTGGGCTAAATCTAATCAAATGAAATTGAGTAAAGATTCATGTGAAGCTTTGTGCTTGTGTTAAAAAAAATCAACTTCACAAATATAATACATAACAGGAATGATTAGATAGCAGTTCTGGAAAAGATCTGGTGTTTTTAGTGGATTGCAAGCCCAACACAAGTCAACAGTGTGATGTAGCAGCCAAAAAAAAAGGCTAATCCGGTTAAGAGAGGTATGGCACCAAGGAGTAGAGAAGCAAAGGTCCCACTGTACCCTGCTTTCATCAGACCTTATCTGAAGTATTGTGTTTAGTTCTGGGCACAACGGGTTTACTGAAGCATATTTTACTAGAGCAGGACCAAAGAAAAGGAGGGCAATGAGGTTATTGAAGGGCTTCAGATGCATGACATAGAAGGATCATTGAAGGAACTGGAGATATGACTCATGTGATTCATGTTAGCTATGTCCAGGTTTTTTAAGAGATGTTATAAGGAGGAAAGTTTTGACTTGTTTTGTTTGTCACCAGAGGGAAGAATCACAAACAAATAAGTAAGAAGTAGCCAAGAGACTCAAAGCTGTGCAGAAGTGATAAGGGCTGCCTCTAGGGGTGGTGGATCCCCCCTCATTGGACATCTTCAAGCAGTTATTGGTGGACAACTTAGCAGGTTGAGTGGAGATTCCTTTTTTGTATGGGTTCAATAAGATGACCATTAAGGTCCCTTCCAACTCTCCTGTTTTGGGATTCTGTGAAACGAACTTGCAGTCATATTGTTCACGGTGCTACCAAACTAAATTCACCCCAAACATAGTATAATTCCTATTTCCAACCCTAGCAACCCATCTTACATCCACCGGTAATGGTGGTTGCTCTCTCTTCTTAAAGACCACAGCTAAATGACTCTCTTCAGTGAATTGGTGGTGCAAGTACTCTCAAAGCACTTTTCCTGCTCCCCTCTCTTCTGTGCCTCACAAGGCTCCTCTAGTTATGGTACCCTGCTAACCCCATCCATCCCCACAAGGAATTTTGCTCATGAGAAGTAAGTTTTATACTGGGAAAGGGAAACAAAATGGCCACTGAGACACATTGAATTCTGAAATCCTAAAGAAGTAAGAAGAAATGTGGTCATTGAAATGTATAGTCAACGGAAGAGAGTGTGGATTTATTCCATTGCCCCAAGAGTTCATTCACATATTTCTTTGGCATCCTCTAGCTACTCACTTGCTTTTCCCATTTCCTCCTATTTTCATTCACACCAATTTACCCTGAAATGTTTGAAAAGAGTTTCCTGGACTGTGTATGTTTTTAAATTCTTCCTTTTTTTGGGTAATTTTTTGCAGAAAGATATTTTGCTTCACATCCAAAGGAAATATTGGCCCCGCCCACTGTAAGTGGTAGAGGGAAGAGCTTGCCTAAAAAAATTCATTTGACATGGAAATTTCCTCTAGGCTTGGTCTCCCGTTTTCTAATATCATTACACTAAAATACAGTAACTGAATTGAAAGTGTGTGTGTATGTGTGTGTGTGTGTGTGTGTGTGTGTGTGTGTGTGTGTGTGTGTGTGTGTGTGTGTGTAGCTAAAGATAGATATAGAGAGTAGGACTAGAATAGCTACTTTATCAGAATTCTATCCAGAGAAGGAGTTAGCTTCTTGACTTTGGACAGCTGAAGTGACTACATCTTTATTCTGAAGACATTGTCATCCCTACACACTCCCCACCACACACAGAATACCTGTACCCTCTAAAATTAAATAGAGCTTAAAACCAATGTGAAAGACATTACATTATATACTCCAATACTCCAAAGGATCTTGATCTTCTATGCAGAGGTATACCTTCCAATACATATTGCTACCAACTGATGCTTTTCTGTCCTATGCATCTCTTGTCCATGTGCCCCCATAAGTTTCACTGATGGTCAATCCAATGTGCTGGGTATATTTCTTCTTTTCTCTTACAAAATCATGAAGCTCCCAGTGGAGTGCATGAGATGTCAATTAGTTATTTCTTTCTCTCATCACATAACCAGCTCATCTTCTTTTTCATCTTTATGGTTTTGGGTGGTATCTTTTACATTGCTTTGCCTGTATGTTTCTGTGTTCATTGTATTACATCCTGCTAACACCTACCATGTATTTTTCCATTGTCCGTCAGTCAGTCAATAAACATTTATTAAGAGCCTACTATGTGCCAGATACTATTTTAAGCCCACTGGACCCTCTTCTCTTCTCCCTCTATACTACTTCATTTGATGATCTCATTAACTCCCATGGATTTAATTACTGTCTCAATACTGATCATTCTCAAACCTACCTATCCTACACCAGCCTCTCTGCTGACCTCCAAGTTCACATCTCCACTGCTTCTCAAACAATTTAAATTGGATGCCCAGTAGACATCTTATATTCAATGTGTCCAAATCAGAACTCATTATCTTTCTCCTTAAACCCTCCTTTCCTCCTAATTTCTCTATTAATTTACAGGGCAACACCATCTCTCTAGTCACCCAGTCTTTCAACCTGGATGTCATTCTTAACTCATCTACCAAAAGAGATAAAGATAACATAATCATGGATCCAGTCCACTCACCTTCTGTTCAGTTCTGGGCCCAATTCATTAAGTTTATAATTTTTCATAATTTCTTTTCTTGAAATCAGGACTGTTTCAGAAAATCTGGCAATTATAATTTTGCACCCTTTCTCATCAGTACCCTCATGCTATCCTCCAACTGATGAATGTCTGCCAATTGCATCAACTTATCTAGACCTACATCCACCGCAGCCAAAATGTAGCCTTCCTGTACTCCATGGCCATTGGATCTTGCTAATTATCCTCATTAGTATGTAAACAGATGTCAATGTCCTCTGTCACCATCAAGGTAGATGGGAGGTACTACTGCTGCAAATGTCAAAAGCCAAGGCCTGGTCCCAGAACCTCAGACGATCTAGAAGAGGGGTTGTGGATTGTTATCAATCACATTAATATTGTTTGAACCTAGCTTTACATGACTAGAAAATTGTCTAACCCAAAAAGCTTATTGTAGAAGTCAGGCTGACCTCAGAGACACTCCAGGAAAGCCAGATGGCTATAACCTCCCAAAGGCTTGTAGAGAGAACTATCCATTCTTTTTGGCTCTCTCTATCAAACAACTAAATAAATTTCTTTTCAAAACTATTTCAGATTTTGGGGTTTGTTCTAACAACAATATGGTGTCAGAAGTGGGATTTCCTGGTGATCACCCTGAGTTGATGGTCTGAGACCATGGAAACTGAGTCTCTGTGATTTTTGGATTGTGCATAGGCAGGACACAATCAATATGGGATCATGTTGAACACAGCAGACACAGTCTAGGTCCCAACTCTTGGTATCCAGAAAAAATGGCTGTATTTGACTTTAGCCCAGGGAAAGAGTCAGACAGGATTAGAATTAGCCCAGACCGCCCTAATCTGCCAACAAGTAATTCCCTTGATTTGGTCACTCACAGGCTTGGTAAAGAACTGCTAAAAAAATTTTTTTTGGTTAAAATTAAACTGGTAGTCTTTTCGTAGATTTTTTTTCCTTTTCTCTTTCTCTTTTTCTTCCTCTTCCTGTCCTTTTCCTCACCTCTCCCTAGACACCTGGTCTGTGATTGGCTTGTAGTTTCTTAGATATCCTGGTGAATTCATATAGGCATTAGCTCTACAGCCTATCTGGTTCTGAATTTGTCCTCCCTTCCCTTTGAATCTGCTCCTACTGGGCTCTATAGAACATCTATTTTAACAACAGACTTCCCATAATCCTAGCTCTCTCCTTCTCACTTATGGTTCATCTTGTGATGGTCACAGAAACCTGACTTTTTCTCAAAGATACCTTGTGCACTGCCACCCTCTCTGGAATTGGCTGCTTCTCTATGCCCTCTAATGCAGTAGGCAAGAAGGTGACAAGGTGACATAAGTGTGCTTTGTGTTTCCTCTTACCACCTCCAGAGGGTTCCTTTGTCATCATCCCCCAGCAAACTTCTTTTAGATTCATTCCATCCTTCTATATCAGAAGTGTCAAACATATAGCACTGTGGCAGCATGTAAAGCCAAGCATAAGCAGCTTTCCAGAGGACTGCTGCTGTGAACAGCTTTCAAGGTTCTGATTACATAGTATAGTGAACTCTCTATTTATAACAAATCAGAGCAAAACATTCACAGAAAATCAAAATACAGCATTCACCATGTCACAACTCAACAACTTATCACTAAAATAGCCACATAGTTTTCACCAAAGTGGTCACATAGTTTTTAACAAAGTATAATCATTTAGTCAATCAATCACTTAGTAATTCAATCATTTAATCATAAAGTACAAAAGGTCAAAGTCCTCCACCCACATAACACACTAAGTTACAAATCAGTCATTATTCAGTCATCAGTCACTACTCAGTACCCTCTTAAGGAGTAGTGGAAAATACACAGGCCATCCACCTCTCAGTCACAAGTAAATCACAATTTCATCACTACTCAGTACCCACAGAAAGGTCTTTTCATCTTGACTCAGAGCAGGCTTTCAGCTTCCATGGCTCCTCTTCCATGGTCTCAGCTCCTACCTGAATCTAAGCAACTGCCACCTGAGTTCAAAAGCAGAACACTCCCAGCTCCTTGTCCAGCTCTCCATGCAGTTCCTGCTCCACATTGGAGCTCAGAGTGTCCAGTCTGTCTCAAATCCTTCACAGCTGCTGTTCCTGGGAAGACAAGGCATAACAAAGCTACACATTAACAAAGCCACAACAATATTTGTACAAAATACTGGCACCATAGTCATGCTCCCTCAGTCTTCTGCAGCTCTGGCTGGCCCTCAGAAATCCTCAACAGCTCCAGCTGGCCCTCAGAAGTCTTCAGCAGCTCTGTTCTCAAAATCAAAATCACTTTCTCCATAGAAGTTCCAGTCCAGCAGCAGCAGCAGCTCAGCCTTCAGATGCTCATCCCAAGAAGTTCTGACTTTCCCAGCTTGTGCTCTTCCTTATATACAGTATAACTCCTCCCTGTTCAACCCCTTCCTGTCACATCAGCAACAGGGGTTCTCTGTTCAGCCCCTTCCTGTTACATCAGCAATAGGGGTTCATACCTCCTGTTTCTTTACAGAGGCTTAATTTGAAACTAGGTGCTAAGTAACTGTCAGCTTTCTAATATGAAGGGATTTTCAAATTTCATTACCATTACACAGTAATGGTTCTGAATGTTGCTCAAACCAGATTAAAACACTGCCCAAAACAGAGTTTGGTTCAGTACTCATCCACAGTCTTTCCCTTCAGCTCAATCCTTGCCCTCACCCTTGGGGTTTCAATATCGTTCCTTTAAATACCCTACCTTATAATTCTTCAGTCTGCTCAATTCCAATGACCTGCATCTCCACACTATCTCCATTACTACAGCAACGGTCATACTTTAGAACTCACTATCACCTAAAACTATATTACATCCATCTCCTTGAATTTTGAAATTTTTCTTTCTGATTATAATCTCCTATCCTTCCACCTCTGTCTCAACTATTCATCTTGACCGAGACCTCCAGTTCCTGCCTCCTTGTTCTTGCAATCCATCAGTCCATTCCAGCTTTACTTTCTTCTCATCACAGACTTGATCTGAGAGCTAGCCAATTCAATTTTGTCTCCCATCTTTGATGCTGTTGCCCTTTTGTCCTACCATTGTCCACACCCTACCAACCCTAAATCCTAGAGAACCCCTGCCATTTTTTTCTCTGCTTCAGTTCCACAACTGCTAAAGGTTGTCCTTTGAGAAAGCCACACAATTGCTGAGTAGATTATGAACTCGTGGGCATCTAAGTGGCAAAGTGTAAATGAACTTGGATTCAGAAAGACCTGAGCTCTCATCCTACCTCAGCCACTTACTGGTTGTGTGACCCTGAACAAGTCAATTAACCTCAATTTCATTACCCATAAAATGAAGGGTTAGACTCAACAGTCTCCAAACTACCTTCTACCTATAAATCTATCATACTACAATTTGTTCTCAAATGGACCCTCACTGATTTCTTCTCTCGGTTAACTCTCTATTCTGTTCCCCATAGGTGCTGTTACAAACCTTTTTCCCAGACTCTCTTAGCAGGAAACCTTGCCAAGAATATTGAGAACATTAATTGATTGGGGGAATGGCTAAACAAGTGAGGATTATGTGTGTGAAATAGGATGTTATTGCATCATAGAAAATTATGAATATGAAAAATTCAGCAAAATATGAAAAGATTTTATAGGAACTGATACAAAATGATGTAATCAGAACCAGAAACAATAACACTCACCATGATCACAACTGCATAAATACAAAGAATAAAACAATTGTACACTTTGTAATTATAATGACCAAGTCTGGTCCCAAAGAAGAAATGAGAACATACACCTCTACCTTCTCTGCCCAAGTGTGGAGGGGGCGTATGCATGTGGAATACTGAATTTACTGTCAAACTCAGGCGATATCCAGGTTAGTTTTGCTGCATTGATCATTTTTTCCCTTCATTTTTTATTCTTTGTTATTAGAGATGGCTGACTGGGCAAGGAAAAAGAAGAAATCTATTCAGTGATTAGGGAAATATAAAAACGAAAGAAATCAATGCAACTTTTAAAAATTTAAATAATTGAGAATATCCATCATAAGTTCTTTTGTGTACCCTCTCCACACCTTAAAACCTGCCACCCATTTTCTCTAGAGTTGAGGTTACTAATATTTTTGTGTCATTGACCCCTTGGGCAATCAAACAAAGCCTAACATTTTCAGAATATTTTGAAAATACATCAAATGTAGGATAACAAAGGAAGTTAATTATTGAAATGTGGTTATCAAAATAAAACAAATTCCTGGACTCCAAGTTAAGTTTTGTTCTAACTGTAAAGGATAAAGCAATCTTTCTCTCTCTCTTCCAAGACTAAACTCCCTACTTGTGCCCTTGATCCCTGCCCTCCCACCTCTTCTGGAACTGGGATATTGTCCCATTAATCAATGTTTATCTTACATGTTCAATCTTTTGCTTTGTGTGGACTCCTTTGCCTGCAGCCCACAAACATGCTCAGGTTTCCCCCTTTCTTCGAAAACCTTCACTTGACCCTAACATTCCCTCAAGCAATCATCCTCTATCTTTCCTTCCTTTCACTGCCAAATTCTTATAAATAGTCATCTAAGCTCATGGCCTCCACTTCCTCACCACCCACTCACTTCTCAGTCCCTTGGAATCTGGCTTCTGACCTCAACGCTCTACTGAAAGTGTTCTTTGAAAAGTTACCAAAAACTCCACCACTAACTCCAATGGCCTTCTCTCAGGATGAATCCTCCTTTCCTTTTCTGTTGACATTATAGAATATCCTCTTTTTCCTTGCTTCTCCTGTCTTGACATTTATGACCTTCTATGACACTCCTTCCTCCTGATTCTTTTTCTACTAGTCTCAGAATTAATTATCTTTGCTTTAAATCTTTTCTCTTAGCTCTGCCTCACTTAAATCCAAGTCACTTGCAAATCAAGACACCCTCCTGATGTCATTGTTCCTTTTTGAAAATGAGAAATGAACACCACCACCCTTTTCTTTAACTTTACCATTTCTATCATCTCTCTTGAAAGTGCTCCTCACCAGTGACCTAGATGTACAACTTCAGACTTGACTAACCCTCCATTCTCCCTCAACCTTCCCCCACACCCCTACATTCAATCATCTGTGGAGTCTTGTTGTATCTTCCCATTGTTTTCCCAACTAGGCATATATAAGCCTCCTACACCAACCAAGTCATGCAAGAAAGAAGCTTTCATTGACCAAGTTGTGAATTCTAGCTTAGGCGTAGATATTAAATAGTGCTCAATGCTACTTTATTGTTGTTCAGTTGTATCTGACTTGTAGTGACTCCATTTGGGGTTTTCTTGGCAAACTGGAGTCATTTGCCATTTCTTTCTCCAGTTCATCTTACAGATGAGCAACGCAATATGCTGAAAACTATAAAAATTAGCTGAATCTCTATGATTCCAACCCCATCCTACATTTGTTAAATCTATCTCAGTCTCTATTCTCTGTGTGTATATTACATAGGCAAAAAGCTTTCTGTAGTCACACAATTTATTTAATCAATTAATCCAAAAGCATTTATTAAGTACTTTCTATGCACCAGACATTACAGGCACTGGAAATCCAAATACAAAAATGAAATATTTCCTACCCTCAGGGAGTTTACATTTTATCATAGGAGACATTTTAATTAAGTATATGCAAATAAATACAAAATAATGGGAGGTCAAGAAATATCTCAGATAGAAGGTAGTAACTGAACTGAGTTTTGAAGAAAATGATAAACTCTAAGAAGAGGTGAGGAGGGAGTGAAACAAGGAATGGCTTGGGTAAAGGCATGGATACAGGAGATAGAGTGATATGTGTGAGAAAAAGCAAGAAGGCCAGTCTGAAGGCGGGGCTGAGTGCATGACTGGAAGTAATACTCCTTGCACACAACCTTCTATCTCCCAACATTGAATTTTCACCAGCTATCCCCCCATGCCTTGAACTCTTATATTTAGCTTTCTGCCCCCAATCTAGAGGCTTCTCAATGACAAGGACCAAATATGAACCATAAGTGAAACAGCAAAATATTTACTTAAGACAGAATAGAAAAATAATTAACAAGGGAAAATCAAACAATGGAATCATTCTCAGCCTCCACAACCTCTCCTTCACTTCCCCCCAAACATTAATAGACACAGCTTCTCACAGCCTCATACATCGGTGGAGAAAGGGAACAAATCTCAAGGAATTTTATACTCTGAGCATAGATTCATCATGGGAAGCCATTTTGCATTGTGGGTGGAACACACCTCCTCCCTGAATGCACTCTAGTTTCCCTTATGTCACACACACACACACACCTCCTTGGCATGGTCCAGGGACTCCACAACTCATTGCATGGACCCTGCACCTGTTCCCTTCAAGGCTGAGGCCCCATCCTCTGCAGGTATGCTCCATCACCATAGCTGTATTCTGCTGGGCCTCTACTTTCTGCTATTATTCTCAGATCTTCTCCCTTTTTTTCCGTAAGAGTGTTAACACTCCTTAGTGTGATGTCTCCCATAAGGCACCGAAAAGGATCCCCTAGATGTATGTGAGACTTTCTTTCTTTGATCCCGTTTATGGAAGATTCTTAGACCTCAATCCTAACTGCATTATAGAATGATAAGCAACGACCTAGAAGGGAGCTTGGAGACCATCAAACTTAATCCTTTCATTTTGCAGAAGGGGAAACTGAGGGCCAGAGAGGATACAATGTTATTTAATTTATTTAATGTTATTTAAATGGTATTTAGACAACATTGCCATGGAAAACATTAGTATCAGAAGTGGGATTTGAATTCATTCTACTTCCAAGTCCAGTCATGCTCTCTCTCAAGGGAAAAATAAGTTCTTTTCATAGCTTCTCTGCCTCAAGATACAGGCAAATTTCAAACACCTCAATGGGTAGTACTACTCATGAGTCTGAGGCTGGGAATTATATGTACATACATACATACATACACACACGTACATATACATATATGTATATATGCACATACATATGTGTGTGTATATAGATAGATAGATAGATAGATAGATAAAGGAATAGATAGATAAATCCCTTCCCCTTTTGTTTGTCTTTCAGTTCCTGCTAAGCTCCTGTTAACTAGTGTCCTACTATGCAAATGACCATGAAATCCAGAAAAGTCTTGAAACACTAAATGGGAAGGAGCAAGCTGGTGGCTTTCATCAGTATTACTGCCATGATAGCAAATGTGTCTGTCTCCCATACATTCACCAAGGAAAATAATCTTTTCACTGGAAAGGATAGCACAAAAAGTAGCTAATAGAAAACTGAAATCTCAGATAAGTAGAGAGATAATAAGATAGTCTCCTAGTTGAACTTGGGAAGTTCAAGTCATTAGACTTGAATCAAGACATATATCCCAGGGTACTGAAAGAACTGGCAGATACAATTACTGGAATGATGTCAGTAATCTTAAAGACTGATGTGAAGAGGTGACATAGGACTGCAGAAGGGAGAATGTTGTCTCTATTTTCCAAAAAAAAGGGATGAGAATAGCATTTTCAAGTCTGTAAGCTTGACTTAAATTATTGGCAAAGTTCTAAAATGTATTATTAAAGTGATTAGTGAGAATCTAGGTGAAAAAAAAGAGTGGTCAAAAAGGGCCAAAATGGTTTCACCAAGAAGAAGTCATGCCAAACCCATTTAACTTCCTTTTTTGAAAGGGTAAATAGACTAGAGTCCAAAAAAGTCCCCTCCCTCCCCCCCCCAAAAAAAATTTTATCCTAGTCAGCAAATACTTCAACTTACTTGCCAAGTGGAGGGATAGGGCATCCAAGGGCACCAGTAATTTAAAATATAAACTCATTTATAAAATTTTAAAGAGAATGATTGAAAATTGTGGGGCTATCATCCTATAAAACAGCAAGAAAAAGTAGAAGGAAAATTCAGTTCGATGAAAGCTTAAGGAGACACCAAACTGAGCCTCATCCTGAAGGAATTTAAGGACAAAATCAGAAGGAGACCAACAAACAGATGAAAGATGGAAAAGATCTGTAAAGATTCTTATAATGAACTCTTTCATTATAAAGAATTCCCTTTAGAATCACAGTTCCAGATATATGGCTGAGAGACTAGAATTGTACTGAAGACAGAACAGTGGGGAAAGCAGCTGGATAAACAGAAGCTTACACTAAGAAGACCTATGTTGGGTGTGAGAAAGAGAAGAGGATACCATTCCTGCAGAAAACATCTCCAACCTTATTATTACCCAAAAAGTGACCAAAAGGATATCAATAACTAGCACATTATATTACTTACCTATCAATGTGACATTTTATGAAAATAACCCACATATATATCAAGGGTGTCTAGGAAGAGTATATTAGTAGAAAACAGACTTTCAAGATACATTCTACAGTAGACCACATTATAATATCACACAATTTATTGAAAGATGTAGAGAAGATAAGATCCCACTTTGCTTGTTTGCTGACCATATTTTTTTTCATGGAACAAAAAACTGACTTTAAAGAAGTCAACTTGTATCAGTTTAATTTCTGTGTGGCATTTTCACATAAATGTGCTTTCATCTATTCATATTCAGAGAAACATGAGGAAATCTTTGTGATCTGATACAGAGTGGATTAAGGAAAACCCAAGAGGTTATATACATTGACTACAATAATGTAAACAAAAAGAACACTAAAATGAACACCAATGCTGAGTAACTATAATTGGCCAATCAACCCCAGGGAAAAAATAAAAAGAAATCTCCTTCTTTTATGTAGAGAACTCTGATTTCCGTCCAAATTTTATTCCTTTAAAAGTTTTCTTTTGAACTATTCTGGCAACTCTTGTTGTAGTTCCATGATCTTTGGGGAATATGCAAGGCTTTTTTTTTGGATACAATAATTGTAGTTAATTTTCCTTCATAGAACAGTATTTAAGTTCTCTGATGTTATTTTACAAGGTTTAAAAAATTTTTTTTATCATTTGAGGTTTCTGTCTTCTTAGTTTGTGGATTAGACTTTAGTTCCTCTATATTAGGCATATAATTTCTTTTTGGAGGGGGAGGGGAGGTTTTTGGTTTGCTGAAATTTTCAGAAAGCAATTATATTGTCATTTTACTAGTCACACAACCAGCTTGATTCTTAGATAAGTAGATCGTGAACAAAGTCAATTAGTTCTCCTTGAGTTATTATTTGAGGATATAAAGACAGAAGAGTTAATTTAAATAGGAGATCACCATATTGCCATTCTCCTTTGTCATGCTGAGCTTCATTTTTGCAATCTGAATCATGAGGTTCATCTTCATCAAAATGCCAACTTGCTTATTATTAGAATAAGTAATTCTTCACTGTATGAAAGAGATCTTATAACTGACAGTAAACTGGCTATTGCATAGTGTTTTTAGACTTGGAAGCAATCCTTAATATGTAGTTAAGTAAAAATAGAAATGTGTTGAATGGTCTTTTTGTTCTCTACAAATAATAGGAACCACAATGTTATGCAATGAGGTCCAGCCAGAGACTAGTCTGATGCAAGTGATTCAGCACTAGTAAGTAGATGAGATCTTATCCTGATTGCCCATTTAAAAAAAAAAATAGAGTTCATATACTTTTTTCCACTAAAAGAATACTGTTCATTTCCGAATTTAAAAGTTAGCACATACATAACAAAAACTATTTGAATATTTGACAAGATACTAACATCTATCTAAAAAGTACAAAACACAGAGAATATAGAATAAAAATAATAATGGTGTTTTAACAAATGATGCCATTCACACATCTGAAAGAAAAGTCTACCACATAATACAAGTTTCACTATATAACTGAACAGAGGTTTATCAGCTTACCCTGCTTCATAGCATCTATACTAGGTTTCACACAGCATACAAAAAGAAACCAATCAGGAGAAGGTGTAGAACATGAGAAGTATTTCTACATGCTACTAACAAAACCCAGCAAGAAGAGACAGAGAAATTCTATTTAAAATAATTGCAGGCATTACAAAATACTTGGGAATCTACCTGAGAGACAAACCCAGGGACTCCATGAACACAATTACAAAACACTTTTTACACAAAAAAGACAGATCTAAACAAATTGGAGAAATATAAATTGCTCATGAGTAGGCCAAGCCAGTATGACAAAACAACAATTCTATATAAATTTTTACTTACTTGGTGCCCTACCAACCAAACTACCAAAGAATTATTATATAGAACTAGAAAAATGGTAATAAAATTCATTTAGAACAAGAGTCAAGAATATCAAGAGAACCAATGGAAAAAATATGAAAGAAGTCAGGCTAGCAGTTTCAAATTTCAAACTATATACAAAATGATAATTGTAAAACAATGTGGTAGAGGCTAAGAAATAGAGCCGTGGATCAGTGGAATAGATTAGGTATACAATACACAGTAGTAAACAACCATAATAATTTTGTGTTTAGTAAACCGTTAGATTCAAGCTTTTGACAAAAGGTGCTGGGAAAACTAGAAAGCAATTTCACAGAAACTAAGCACAGACCAAAATCTCACCCTATATACCAAAATAAGGTCAAAATGGGTAAATGGGTAAAATCATAACTAAATTAGAGGAGCATGGAAAATTTGACTTGTTAAATCTCTAGATAAGGGAAGACTTTATGACCAAATAAAAGAGATCACAGGAAATAAAATGGATAATTTTGATTACATGAAATTAATAGTTTTTGTACAAATTAAACCAATGCAGCTAAAATTAGAAGGAAAGAAGGAAACTGGGGTGGGGTATGGGAAGAAGAAAGGGAAAATTTCCAGCAAGTTTCTCTGATAAAGACCTCATTTCTCAAATATGTGGGGAATTGAATCAAATTTGTAAAAATAAGAGCCATTTCCCAGTTGACATATGATCAGAGGATATGAATAGACAGTTTTTGGAAGAAAAAAATACAAACTATCAATAATGACATGGAAAAAGTGCCCTAAATCACTATTGATTAAAGAAATATAAATTAAAACAACTCTAAGGTACCACCTCACATCTATCAGATTGACTAACATGATAGAAAAGGAAAATGAGAAATACTGGAGGGGATGTGGGAAAATAGGTACACTAATACAATGTTGGTGGAGTTGTAAACTGATGCCATCACTTTGGGGAACAATTTGGAACTATGCCCAAAAAGCTATAAAAGGGTGCATACCTTTTGACCTAGTGGACCACTACTAAGTCTGTATCCCAAAGAGATCTAAGAAAAGGGAAAAGGACTTATATATACAAAAATATTTTTAGCAGCTCTTTCTGTGGTGGCAAAAATTGGAATCTGAGAGCCCACCAATTGGTAAATAGCTGAAAAAGTTGTGATATAAGATTGTGATAAAATATTATTGTACTATGAGACATGATGAATAGGATGGTTTCAGAAAAACCTGGTAAGGCTTATATGAACTGATGCAAAGTAAAGTGAGCAGAACGAAGAAAACGTTGTATACAGTAACATCAATATCATAATGATGATTGACTGTGAAAGATTTAGCAACTCTGATCAATACAATGATCCAAGACAACTCCAAAGGACCTATGACAAAAAAAAAAGTTACCCACCTTCAGCAAAAGAACTGATGAGCAATGAATGCAGATTAAAGCAAATTTTTTCACTTTTTGATGTTTTCTTGCTTTTTATTGTTTGGGGTTTTTTTGGGGGGCGGGGGTTGCAACATGGCTAATACAGAAATATGTTTTATATGACTTCACACATATAATTGATATCATATTGATGGCCTTCTCAATGGGTAGGAGAGGGGCTGGAGAAAGGGAGAGAATTTGTAACTCAAAATTTTAAAATAAATAAATATTAAAAAGAAAAAAAATATGAGAAACAATATAGAATAGTGGATAGAGAGCTGGCTTCAGTTAGGAAGACTGGTTCAAGTCTTGCCTCATGTGCTAGGCTAACCCAGGCCAGTTAATTAACCTCAGTGCTGCCAGACAATTTTCTAAGACAAGAAATTGCTGCTCTGTGCTAGTGGCAGGAGTTTCCTCACTGGGATTTCCTTATGCCAGTGAACTCACAGGTCTGTACTAAGAAAGAGAGAGGGGAAGGAGGAGAAGGAGGAGGAGGAGGAGGAGGAGAAGGGGGAAAAGGAGGAGAAGGAGGAGGAGCAAGAGGAGGAGAAGGAGGAGGAGGAGAAATGAGAAGAGGAGAAACTAAGACAACTATTAACTTTTTGCTACTCTCTCCCACATTCCCTCAATTAAACCATACCTAATTACCACCTCATATTGTATTACATATCAAAATTCATATCACTCAATAATAATGGTGATAAAGTCATCTAAATTTTTTAATTTGGCATTGTATGCGTGTGTGTGTGTGTGTGTGTGTGTGTGTGTATTAGTTGCTGTTGTTCAGTCATTTTAGTCTTGTCTGACTCTTCATGACCCCATTTGGCGTTTTCTTGGCAAAGATAGGTGAGTGGTTTGCCATTTTCTTCTCCAACTCATTTTATAGATGAGAAAACTGAGGCAAGTGTCTTTTAAGGAATTAAGCGACTTTTCCAAGGTCACACAGCTAGTTAGTATCTAGGGCCAAATTTGAACTTGGGTCTTTCTGACCCAGACTCAGTGCTCTATCTACATGCCACATAGGTGCCATATATACATATACATACATACACATATATACACATATGACCATTCAGCATCATATATATATATAATGTTTTAGCCAACTCTCTAAGACTATAAATTGCAGAGAAAGCGTCAACCAGCACTGGTAGGAATTTCATCATTTAGTAGTTTCCTATACCAGCAAAATCACAGATCCAAACCCTATTGCTATACACTTTATTGGATCTCTCTTTGTCCATTGCCTGCTTCGCTACTGCCTACAAATACACCCAAAATAGACCAAGGTCATCCACTGCATCCTGGACAATCATTGGTCATCTTGACTTTTGTCTTGCCACTGGATTCCAATGACTCTGGAAGACAGAGCAAGTCTGATGACTTTGTGCAGCTCTGCCTCACTCAAATCCCATTCACAAGCAAGTCAAGACATCATCCTTGTGATGTCATTAGTCTGCTACAAGAATGAGATCTAAGGATGAACAACAACAACCCCTCTGCAGACCTACCTATGAGCTATATAATCGGTGGGAAGGGAAGAAGACAAATCCACAGAAAGGAAATAAACCACAGACTAGATTCCAGTTGCACAGTAAGAGTAGGATCTTCTCTCCTTCTTTTCCTTGGGGAGAAAAACATCTTAAAAATTCCTTTAGTATCAGTTACAGAGAATTTTTCAGAATTTAGACACACATGAGGGGGATAGGTTTTATTTCTCATTTAAGTTTTAAAGATTCATTTTGTCTTTATGTCATATTTACAGACTACTTGTACATTCTTCAGTTTATAAAAGTCCTCAAAAATGTTTATTTTATAACACTGATGTTATAAATTATTCTTCTGGTTCTGTTAACTTCACTCTGTAACAGATCATAGAAGTCTTTCCATGTCTATTTGGAACCATTTATTTCCTTATTTCTTATGATACAATTGTACCCCACATTAATGTACTACAACTTATTTAATTATTCCTCAATAGAGGAAATACCCTTAGTTTTCAAGTTTTGCCAACACAAAAAAGAACTGTTATTAATATTTTTGTATATAAAGGACTTTTTTCCTTTCTTTTATCTCATTTGGGTATAGGCCTAACAGTGGTATAGCTGGGTCAAAGGGCACACATTATTTAGTAACTTTTTGTGTATGATTCCAAATTGTTTTCCAGAATGTTTGTACCCATTCACAGATGCACCAAAAGTGTATCAATGTACTTTTTCCCCACAGCCTCTCCAACACCTATCATTTTCCATTTTTGTCATATTTGTTGTCCAACGGGTGTTAGGTAGAATCCTAAAATTGCTTTAATTCGCATTCCTCTAACTAAGAGTCATTTGGAGTGTTTTTTCATATAGCTATAGATAGCCTGGGTTTTTTCTTCTCTTGGGAACTTAGACGATTTATCAGTCAGGGAATGGCTCTTTTCCTCATAAAGTTGAGTCATTTCCAAATACATGTTGAAAATGAAACCTTTATCAGAGAAACATGCTGCAAAGATTTTTTCTCTCTCTTGATTGTTGTGAGAATCAACCCTGGAAGGTAGGTGCTACTATTATTCCTATTTTACACATAAGGAAACTGACAGACAGAGGTTAAGTGACTTGCTCAGAGTCACCTAGCAAACAACAAGTAAGTGTCTGAAGCTGGATTTGAACTGATTTTCTATGCACCGTGCTACGCAGCTGCTATTCATTGAACAAGGACGTCCCTGTACATCTGTCATCGAATACTGGATGATTTTCTCATAGGCAGAGAGGCCTTGTTTGAACAAAGTCTTTGAGGTTCTATTTTGCTTTATTCATTCCAATGCTTTTTAAAATCACAATTAAGAGATGGCAAGATGTAATCTTCTCTATAGCTCTCTTATTTAGTTGTATGATTATAAAAATATGCTCCATTACAGAAAATTACCTGCAAAAACCATCATGGTCCCTTCTATTTTCTTCAACAATAACCTTGAAGACCATCCTTAAAGAAATATTCTAGAAATTAGAAAGCAACCATATGTGTCAGTAGTTGCTAATTTTTTCCTTTAAACATCTGATAGATAGGAACACCATCTGTGATCTTCCCATCCTTTTAGAATCTTCCCCTCTTTTAGTTTTCTTGAAAATCAATGCCCGAGAGCTCTATACCTCAAAGGATCGGAGATCTAAGGCTGGAAGGCACCTAAAAAGCCATTGAGTCTAACCCCTTCAGATGTGGAAAGTGGAGTCTAAGAAGATCAAGTGACTTGCTTGAGGTCAGATAAGCATTAAGTGTCAGAGGCAGAATTTGAACCCAACTCCACTGATTCTTCCCACTCTACCGTAAACAAATTGGGATATGTAAGTGTAATAAAATACTACTTAGCTTTAAGGAACAATAAATATGAAGAATCAGATAATCGTGGGAAGACATGAACTGATGCAAAGTAAAACTACCAATTAAGATGAAAGTTTATTCTGGCTATGATCTAAAGCGAGTACCAGGTCAAATAATGATCAAGAAATCCAAAGAGAAACAATAGTAAGTTTTTTCATCTAGCCTAGAACCGTCCAAAAAAAAGTAACCAGAAGCTATAGGTACTAAAAGAAAAAGGATCCCACCAAGAAAGCCAACATTAGCTCAGGTATTGTTGATGTTGTTTGTCCTTTGTTTTCAAAGAGGAGCAATGGCATCACAGGGTGATGTGTTAACTCATATGGGAAATGGATTTAAATGAGTCAAAGTTGTGCTAAGTTGTCAGCCTCACTCTTCCAGAGTCATCAAAGTCCAGAAACAAGACAAAAGTCAGGACGACTGGCAATGGCCCAGAGTGCAGTGGATGACCTTTTGCATCTTTAATGTCTGACCAAGCTCTAAGCACTCCACAGCACCTGCTTCGGCCACCTTCATGATTGATGGAACAGATTGTTCTCATCCCCCCATTCTACCAAGGGAAATCTTCACATACTTGGATCAAATATCCCTTAATTTCCCGACAGATTTGTGGCCTGTCACTTACCCTCAACCTGGTGTAGCCAATGCATGTTACAGCTTCTTGGAGCCACAGGTGAGAGCTGAGTGCCAGATGGACACCAAATATGATGGGAAGACCTGAAAAGGGTTCATCAAGCCCTCACACCAGAGATGCTAGACTTTCCTGAACACCCATACACCCCAACACTAGCTCAGGTAGTGTTGGCCTCACAACAATGCTTCTATTAGAGACACTCTAGGGGATCCTAAAGACCTCTGAACCCTGACTAGTGACAGATCTGAGTACAGATCCATCCATTTGGGGGTCCATGAATCCCAGATTAAGAACACCTGTTCTAATTTATTGAGGTATTTTTTTCAATCTTGATTCTGTCATTCAACATATTAGCTATCCTTCCTAATTTATCATCTGCAGATTTGTCCATTATATCTCAGAATTGGAAGGTTATCTCAGAGTCCATCTAGTTCAAATGATATCTGAACAAGAATTCTACCTACAATATATCTTACAAGAAGTTCTCCAGTTTTTGCTTAAAATCTTCCAGTAAGGGAGAAACCATGATTTCCTGAAGTAGCACATTCTACATTTGGACAGCTCTGATGATTAGGAAATTTTTTCCCCCTTGTATCAAGGCTAATCTTTGCAATTTCCACCCATGAGCCCTAGGTTTTCCCTCCAAGGTATTTAGGAATATCAATTTGGAAGCTGTGTGGAGGATAGAATTGAGTGGAGAGGATTTGAGGCAGGTAAATTAATCAGAGCACTATTGCCATAGTCTAGTGATGAGTGAAGGCTTGGATTAAGGTGGTGACAGTATAAATGGAGAGAAAGCAGGTGCAGCAAATTCTGTGGAAGTAGGATGAATAAGATTTGACAACTCCTTAGATATTGGGGTGGGGGGGGGTGACAGAAAGGGAAGAGCCAAGGATGACTCCAAGGTTGCCAACCTGGGTAACTGGAAAGATAGTGGTGCCCTCAACAGAAATACAGGAATTAGACAGTGTAAGAGGGTGGGAGAGTCTCATTGTAAATAAGGTCTGGTTGGGTACACAGAGTGGGAGATACCTTTAGAATGTGGCATTAAGTCACCCAACTTATATCTCCTTGTCCCTGATCTCTATGTACCCCCCTTTACTTCCCACTGACGGTCAGCATTCTAACCTGAGACAGAGGTAATAAAGCTCATATTTCTAAAGAACTTTGCATTCTACAAATCATATTCCCCCATACATACTACTACCTATAAAGTGACTAGTATAAGTGATATTATTTCCACTTCACAGGATGAAGAAAATGAGACTCAATGTGCCTTGTTCATTGTAACATGGTTTCAAGGTGGCAGATCTAGAACTCAAACCAAAGAACTTTTAACACCACAATTGTTGTCACTGTAAAACAAATGCTTGTCGCTGGATCATGCCACACTGCCTCCTTTACTATATGTGGTGTGTCTGCATATATGCATTTGATTATGCCACACTGCCATGAAAAATTGGGTCTATGATCGATAGAAAGGAATGTGGTATATAATAGTGCCACAGCTTAAATGGAACGCTTGATATTTTGACTGTTGAAAACATTTCTTGATAAATTCTGCCTGATTCTTCTGGGCAGCAAAAGTGCATTCTAATCATTGCGAATGAATAATAACGGTCTTTGCAATACGTTAGATGAGTTGACAACAGAAGGTAACACAGAACATAATACTCTTGGTTTAAGCCAGAAATTGGTTCGTTTGGCTGGAGAAAAGGCTTCCAAAGAGGGCATTTCTAGAAGAAGTAAATAGCCTGGGCTTGTGTTGGTGACCTTTCACCTGCAATCTCCCACTGCTTGTTTGTTGCCAATAAGAGGGAACAAATATCCTTAACAACACCACCACAAAAGCTAAGAAAAAAAAATTTCCATTGCTTCTGTCTATTTTTAAATGCATTGTTTGACCAAAGGTCATCAGTTAGATATTGTATGAATCCTCTGACCACTAAACAGCTCTAAACATGCCCTGAATGTTTGAAGTGTTTAGGGCAGACAAGTCTTAGCAATGCCACATGGTCCCGTAATTGGGTCCAATATGTCCTCCCTCAGAGAAGTCATTGAAAATAGTTTGTGTTTTTCTTTCTCTAATCCTATCATTGTTTTCTTTTCTGAAAAGCTGGTTAATTATGCAGTGGATGTTTTAGAACTGCAGCCTATTTCTTAGTGCCCAGTGGACAAGTTTGCTTTCCCTATTATAAGAAAAAATAATGTTGGGGATTCTGAGAAAATAGGATGGATAATTTGGTCTTGTTCTTTTTTCTTACCTGATAATGATGCAGCTCTATGTTTTTACATCCAGCTCCACAGGGTCAGGAGTACTGATTTGAAAGGAATGTGAGTCAAAAAGTATGGGCTTTCAGTAGACAAATAATTGATCCCAATTACTACCGAGTATCAGATCTGAATGGTTACGCTTACTGATATGGTCAATAACAAAATGATAAGAGCTACCATATGAATACCCCCCTAAATGGGGTCATGAACAATTGGACATGACTGAAAACAACTAAACAACAACTCCCTATATTCCAATTTGTTCCTTTAAATCTCTTCATCTTCAGTTTCCTCCAACAATCATACGACCATAGATAGCATCCTTTGGTTATACTTTCTGCCAAACTTGGTAGGTGAAGCATGGATGCTATACTCAAAAAGTGCTTTACAATCCATTAAGTTCTTTCATAAATAGTGAAATTATTATTACTGTCCCTCTAAGTCAACAAGTACCTTCCCATGTGGTAGCACGGTGCCTGCACTGTGCTAAACCCTGGGGATACAAAGAAAAGCAAGAAAGATTCCATGTCCTTTGAGAGTTTATAGTCTAAGGGGAGAGACAACAGGCAAACAACTATGTACAAACAGGATTTACAGGATAGGTTAGAAATAATCTCAAGTGGAAAGGATTAGCATTTTTAATTAAAAATTTTTTCCAAAAGAATTCATTTTCTTTCCCTCCCACTTCCCTGACCTGGAGAAAAGGAAAACAGACTCTCCTTTGATCTACCCTTCATCTTTTTCCTTTCCAATTCCCAGTTTCGATCTTGTTTTCCTATAGAGTGAGATATATTTCTGTATTCAAGCGTGGGTGTGGATGTGTGCACGTTTTTGCACAATTCAGATTAAACTTAAACTTCTTCCTTCCTTTGACCAGTTCAGATGAGTGCAAGGTTCAAGTATTGTATGATTCTTGCCACCCCAATCAAACCCCTCCTCCTTTCTTGTGCAGACTTTCACTTGTATAGGCAATTATTTGAATTTTCCTCACCCTTTCTTTCCCTTCTACCCTCCAGTATATTCCTCTTACCCATTTTTTTCCATTCTTCTATTAAGATCATTAAAATATAACAGAACCACTCCCAGATCCCTCTACCTAATTGTTGTTTATTGTTGTGCAGTCATGTCCTACTCTTGGTAACCCCATTTGGGATTTTCTTGGCAAAGATACTAGACTGGTTTGCCATTTCCTTCTCGAACTCATTTTATAAAAGGGGGAACTCAGGCAAACTGCAGCCAAGTGACTTGCCCAGAGTCACACAGCTGGTATCTATAGCTGGATTTGAACTCGGGTCTTCCTCACTCTAGGCCCAGCACTCTATTCACTGGACCATCTAGTTGCCTATCTATTGCATTACCAATCCATTTTTCCCCTGTAGAATTATATTCAATCTTTACTAGGTAAATTATTCTTGGTTGTAAGCCTATATCCTTTGCTTTCTGCCCCTTTGTAGTGGTGGCTGCTAAATCATGTATAATTCTGACTGTAGTTCCTCAGTACTTGAATTCTTTCTGGTTGCTTGCAGTATTCTTATTTTTTATTTTTCTTTCTGGAAGTTCTGGCCTTTGGTTATAATGTTCCTAGGATTTTTTCTTTTGGAATTTCTTTCAGGAGATGATTAATGGATTCTTTCTGTTTCCATTTTGCTCTCTGGTTCTAAGAGATTTGGGCAGTTTTCTATTATAATTTCTTGAAATATGACTTCTAGGCTCTTTTTTTGGTCACGGTTTTCAGGTAATCCAATGAGTTTTAAATTAATTCTCTTCAATTTGTTTTCTAGGTCAGGGTGTTTTTATGTGAGATACCTTACATTTTCTTCTATTTTTAAAAAAAAAAGTTTTTTTCACTTTGCTTTTAATATTTCTTGTTGCCTTGTGGTGTCATTTTCATCTCTTTAGTCTATTCTGATTTTCAGCAAGTTTTTTTATTAAGTAAGGTTTTGTATCTCCTGTGCCAAGCTATTAATTCTCCTTCCATTTTTTCATCCATAAATTCCATTTCTTTTCCCAGTTTTAATCTAGATCTCTCATTTGATTTTTAAAAACATTTTTAGCTCTTAAAAAATTCTTACTTCCTCTCATCCAGGAATTCTATTTGAACTTGTGCTAAAACTTATCTTTTTTTGAGGCTTTGCTTATAAATATTTTGGAGTTATTCTCTTCCTCTGAGTTTGTGTCTTAAACATCCCTGTCAACATAACAGCTCTTTATGGTGGAATTCTTTTTGTTGTTTATTTGCCACTTTTTTCAGACTACTTCCTAACTTCAGAGTTAATGTTGGGGCCAGGCTCTGCACACTTGTAGAAGTAACGACTAGACTTGTGTCCCCTTGGGTCCTTTTGCTGCTTTCCTGGAGTTACTGAGTGTTGTTACTCCAGGATCTTGGGGACAGCTCATGTTGGGGATCTGCAGGATTTCAATACTCACTAAAAGTTCTGATCCAAGGCAAAGTCTGATCAATGTTCTCTTGGTCTGAGCTCTGCAAATTCTTGACCTTAGTTTGGGTCTAATACTTCAAGCTGCAAGAAAGTTGATCTACCTTAGTAGAGAGAACTTTTTCCCCTACGTCTAACAGGGAAGCTAGGCAGATAGAGTGCCAAGCATAAAGTCAAGACGGCCTGAGTTCAAATTTGACCTCAGACACTTAATAACTGTAGATGGTGTATAGTACAGGAAGCTGGTGGAGGCTGGAATAGTACCAGAAGCACGATGAAATGATTGGCCCAGTCAAAGGACACTCCCCTCCTTCCCAGGTAGCCAAGACAACTGTTAACGGCATAGAAGAAAAATAACAATTTAAAGTCACATAACTAGGAAATGGGAGAACTGGCACTTGACTTCAAATGTTTCCAAAGTCAAATATTTTTGGTATACTTCTAAAGGAAAAACTAACATAGACATTTCTATCCTCCTTCTTTCATATATGAACACTTAATCTGTTGTTGCCACAACATCTGATGTAGTTAAAACAAGCATTATAACTTGGAGTAACGACATCTGGATTTGAAATCTGGTTCCATTATGTGTGTGACTTTGGGCAAATTACTTTCCCTCTCTGAGTCTTTTCTGAAAAATGAGGGAGTTAAACTAACTTATCTGTAAAGTCCTCTCTTGTACTGACATTCTGTAATTTTAAGGAAATATAATGAATAGACCTTTAATTCTTAGGATTATAGGACATGAATTAGGTTTAAGGAAATATAGGCTAGTCCCTATTATGGCAGACTTGTAGGAATGGTTTGATTCTAGAATTTGGTTGAATTGAACACTTCTTGAAAGTCTGCCATCAGCTGACGGCCAGCCATCTCTTGTCCACCTGGTAATAGTTCATTTGTAACAGTATTTGTGATAATGAGATTTGACTGTATGAGATAGCATCTTAATCTAGCTATTAAAAGGCTTTCAAGAATACTCCTGCAAGGCAGGTGTTAGCAGTAATACCGAGTAATAGAGGTAATTCTATCTCTGTGAACAGCATTTCAATAAAACTAGAACTAATGAAGGCACCTGCCATGTTTGGTTTAATGAGAATCTAAAAATAAGGAATATGTCTCATCGTAGGGATAAATACAGCAAAGGACTTGTAGAAATGAACAATTTAAGACCTTCAGGAAATCCTTCAGGAACACATTCCCCTTGAGAGACTTCTATGTCAGGTCTCTCAAAGCCCTAAAACAACTATTCCATAGCTAGGAGTAATTTTAATGGTAAAAGCATAGCCTACACTCGGGGAAATCCTGCCATTGTCATTGTCATCCATGAATTTTGAACAGCTTTGTACCCAATTCTGTCAACTACAAAATATACAGAAATATCAGAAAGACTGGGTTCTAGGGATATGATTTGGAGTCTTTGGCAAGAGTCCAGGTGAGGGTAATTGAAGGTCATGCCTATGAGTGGAGAAAAGGGAATAGTTGTGAGAGATGTCATAAAAATAATTATTGTGTAATTCATTAACTGATGGGTGAAATTTTTAAAATATGGATGGCCTATTATCAGTATGGCATAGTGAATAAAAAACTAGTCTTAGAGTTAAGAAAATCTGTATTCAGATCTTACCTTTGAAATATACAGGCTGGGTGAGCCTAAGTCATTTGGCTGGTCAGTGCCCTAGAAAACTCCCTAATACTTTAAGCTGCAAGAAAGTTGATCTGCATTAGTACAGAGAATTTTTTTCCCTTGGGCTTTCCTACACCAATGAAATTAACCAGAACAGTAATAATAATAATAATAAGTTAAGAATAATATTTTAATAGATGTGACCTTACCAAATATTAAGTCTCAAAACCACATGAAATAAAAACCTCTTAAGAAATACACAACTAGCAGAAAAATCAAAACCACATAGAAACAGAATGAGACACAAATCCCCATCATCCTGTCTCTTACTAGAGTTGTTCTAAAGATGCTTTCAATGAATCTACAGATGCTGAGCTCCTATCTCAATACTCTCAATCAATTGCAAAAAAAAAAAAAATAGTCATTTTGTTTGCCTGCACAGAACATCAAATGTAAAAGAATAAGAGCAATGTAAAGACTAATTCTAGGCGAGTTTCTCTCTAAACTACAAAAAAAAAAAAAAAGGAGAATTAGATAATCATAATGACGATACATTGATGTACATGGATAACATCAAGTGAGATGGCTCCGCTACAAACATATGAAGTAGCTTCTTTCATTTCATGGAAATTTTCTCAAATGTTATTTGGATTCAATTGTGTAAAGTTTTTAATGTTTGCCAAGAAAACAGACTGAAAGTTTTGAGCTTGATGGAGAAGCAAAACTGAATGAATGGAAGAAGATAATACCTTAAAGTACCTTAATCTTCTCCTGGTAAGACACATAGAATCTGATGCTATCTAATGAGAAGGCTATAGCTGTGTTTGTCAAGAGACTTATTAGTATTCTCAAGTTCAAGTTCAATAAATGAACATATTTAAAGTAATCAACACCTTTTTTCAATATCATTTTTTATTTTTTTATTTTTTTTTAAATTTATTTTTTATTTACTCATTTACTTTTAATTTACAAGATTCAGTTCCACAATCACTTGGGTTTCAGATTTTCTCCCCTCCCTTCCCCCCCCCCCCCATGGTGGCGTGCAATCATGTATAGGATCTGTAAATACTTTCACATTGTACAATAGTTTGGTCATATAGAACGGCTGTAATCAGTGAGTGATCACTGGGAAAAGAAAAAAACAAAAACAAAAAAA